>OLKM01000722.1:127693-217693 GCA_900291075.1 Melanogrammus aeglefinus
CATTATTGCTGAGAACGACGAACTCCGAAATGTCGGAACTTTCCGATAAAATTGGCGGTTAGCACCGAGAGCCACTGTCACTTCAGAATCATCCTTAACCCTGAGGGGATATGTGTCGAGAATCTTTTGATGCTCATGATTTTCTAAACTGCCTCCTGTCCCGCCAATACCCCTCCCCCCCCACCCCCCATCAGGTGCGCGTGCGCCGCTGCCCGCTCAGCTACGGCGTGGGCGTGCTGAACCGCTTCGTGGACGGGCGCCACCCCCGCCACAAGCTGCTGGTGAAGGACGGCCGCGAGTGGTGCACGGACGTGCTGGACCGCTTCGTGGCGGTGGACCAGTCGGTGGCGCTGGGCGAGGTGGTGAGGCGGAGCTACACGCCGGCGCGCGCCGGCCAGCGCAAGATCATCATCAACGTCTACTGCAGCGCCACCGACGACGTCACCTACATCTCCGACGCCGGCGTGAGGAAGTGCGGCACGATCACCCTCGACCTCCCGGAGGCCCCCGCCCCGCCGCCGCCGAGAGCCGCCGCTGGGGGCGCCGTGGTGGGGGCGGGGCTGGCGGCGGCGGCGGCGGCGGAGAGGCGGGAGATCCGGGCCACCATGCAGTTCGGGGACACGGAGATCAAGGTGACGGCGGTGGACATGATGTCGAGCCGCTCCGTCAGAGCTTCCATAGACTTCCTGTCCAACTGAGGAGCGGCGGGAAGTGCGGCGTTCCAAAGCAACAGGAAGAGGAGGATCTGAGCAACGAGGAGCTGGAGCGACCGCGCCGATACGCTCACTTGTGCGGCCGGCGTTTTTTCTAGCGGTATCGACGGCTGACGTCGTGCTCGACTGAGAACTGCTAACAAGCATTGCCGCTCCGTCTTGGTGAGCAGGATGTTATACAATAGAAAAAAACGAGGGGGAAAGCTTCACTTCCATTGCCGTTTTCACTAGGTTGACATGAATGGGAGATGAATTATAATAGGGCCGTCTGTGAATCAGATCTTTCTAGGGACAAGGGGGGAAGCTGTTTGAATAAAAGGAAGGAAGCCTGGCAGAGGGAATACGTTACACAACTGCCCCTTAAGGAGGATGTGTTTGGAGTATACCGCATTATTAAAACGTCTGATGTGGAAACCTAGAACAAGTCAAGTTAATTTACATAACCAGCCCCATTCCCAGGCCAGATGATGTGTGTTTAGGACCCCCGAAGAAATGATATGTGTTCTTTTGGAGGGCTCAGCAACAAAGAAAACCTTCTGAAGGAATCTCTCTCTAATAGGTTGTCTCTGTGTTTGTCTGTCCGATGCTGAATATGTTCCAACCTTGACTGTAAACAGGCTCCTAGTAGACATACGAGTAAACTTCAATAGTGTGTACCAGCCTTAAACTAGGTAGATTCGACGTCTACGTAAAACTATCTTGAGACCCCCGGTGCAAATTGGCAGCTCGTTGTTTGAGAAAGAAAGACTGTTAATAAACAAAGCATAAGCATACACTTTATGAATGTAAAACATGTTGAAATAGCCTCCAGGTTTCCAGTAAGGTTGGTCCAGGGATACGTTCATCGCAAAATAACGCAAATCACAAGCTTTTCCTCATCTAAATAATAAGTATTTTTATACATTTCTGTATCGATACCTCATCTCAAACTACAAATAATTGTCGATTGACTATTTTAAATGATTGTTTTTACAGCATTTCACACTCAGATGTGTCATTTTACACATTATTTCCGCTTTATCTAAGCAATGTTTTAATATGACGCCACCTAGTGGTCAAGGAACCGAAGCACCAGCTGACAAGCTATTTCGTTGGAACTGCTATAATCCTGTTTCTGTACTTCTCAGTGGCTGGCTCAGTATATATAATATAAATTACTGTTTTTTAGTAATGGAAATATTTGTATACAAAATATTGTTTGTATTCCCCTATCAAATGAAAGGAACACGACTTGTAGGCATGCATGCATAAATATATTTTAAAATCTGGTTTATATTTTTTAATAAATGTTTATTGTTGGCTCTGTGACCCACTTGGACCACTTATGGGTCCTGACCAACAGATTAAAAACCACTGAGCTATAGTTTGAAGGTAAACATCTCCAAAATACAATGTGTTGTTGTATTAAAAGCTTTTCATGATTAGACTAAATTGATTGTGTTTCAGTGTTTCAATTGGGTAGATTGAACAAATGAACCTACAGCCCACTTTGTGCTTAACAAAGAATCTGCCTTTTTTAAATGGGTTGATGACCGCATCCTCAGCAGTGGGTCAACGTTGTGCCTTGAAGCCTGGCTTGAGTTGGGTGAGAGTCCATCATCAACCGCGAGACCTTTCTTAAGGAGCCTCTTAAAGATTTTTGATCATTTTAGTTTTTTATCCAATTCAGATTTCCCTGGGCCTCTGATTGGTTGGAACACTGTTTAAAACGGTGGGCTGCGTGAATTAACAGACTTTTACTTTGTTGATAGTGCATCAAATCAGATTCATGTAATAAATAAACATAGACCATCTTTATAGTGAAATAATCATCGTACAAACTTCTACTATGCACGTTATCTTTTTGTATTCAATTATATCCATTCAAGTCATTTGACCAAGTCATTTTAGCAGTGTAAACCCATTTCTACAAGGCATGGAAGCATTTGCATGTCCCTATACTGTCTATAGTATTTAGGCCTGTACTCTCACCTCTAGAACCCCTCGCCGACAAAGCCTCAATGCAAGCCTTTCTAGCATTTGACTTGAATTTAAATGTGTTCTACATTAAAATATAGCTTTCCTTTACAAAGTGCAAAATAAACTTTGCTAAATAGACACTTCGGTCGACAGATAGGATAGATAAATAAATAGATGAATAGACAGTGTGACCATCTCTCTGCCTATTGGCTTGGCCAATAGGCAGAGAGAGGCGGAATCATCAGTTTACTTGTTGCGCCTGTGGTAAAGTCTATCTATGTTCTGCTGTTATCGTTCTCCCTCTCAGGCTCTCCTCTCTTGGGTTGTGGCTACTGTTTGTTCTGGGTTATCTCCATTCAGGACTGTGGGTAGTTTTACTTCACCTCAACATGCATGCATATGCCATAAACTCTGCACACACCCACACATTGCTTCACTGATGACCCACATCCATTCATCAATGTTATTGGTTTGGGTTATGGTTCTTTTGAGGACATTTGAGAATGACAATAAATATCAGTTGAAAGCTGTTTCTGTAGGAACTCCCCTTTTTGGTGACGATTCCTGAACTGGTCGTAAAACAGAACTAGATCGATAATAAATAGTTGGACAGCTGGAAAGATACTAGGCCTACATAAATTTACATCTATAGGCCTACTCCTGAATCCCGATAAATAGATAGATGCATAGACAAAGGGCATGATGATACACAGACGATCAATCACATAGATTGATAATTAAATCGACCATGCCAACACAACGTGGTTACAATAACATCGTTTGCACCTTGGATAAAGAGGCAGAGTAAAAAAAAATCATCAAAATAATCTAGTGCAGGACAACAGGGGAATAGAAGCAGTGCCAATTTATGCCCAGATGGGGACGTTGGAGTACCATATTAGCGCAGTACGACCGCCCAGGTTCCGTAGTAGTATAGTTATATTTCTCGAAAGGAGGAAAATACATTGATGTACTTTTTGTAACTGATGTACATATTTGCACAAATATGTCAATGTCTTGTTCTTACAGCACGATATGTCTTTATAAACATGACTTTTTTTAGGTAAAGAAACGACTTCCGGCAGACAGACACTTGCGACCGGAAAAGGCGGGTACCCAGCGCTTTTCGAAAAGCATTGTGGGATTGGATGCCGGGGGAAGCTTCTCGAAGGAACTGCAAAGATGATGGTGAGTGACTTAGCATTCATGCCCTGATTGCCAAATAAAAATCTGCATGCATCCTGCCCCTAATCACATATCGTACTTAACCGGATCGTATATCTATCTCATGCCAGCTGTTGAGCTTCGTTTGTCGTCAATATTTTTTGTGAAAATGGGATAGATGAGATAAAAGGACACTGATGCTAGGTAGCTGCGTAGCATCACCCTGTGTCAATGGGCGTATACTTTGGGTCCACAATGAAGGGACCCCGGCTAGCATGCAACCATTGTTCCTAAGAGGATTAATTAATTACAAACTTTTTCAATGTCGTATCGATAATTATTGCCGGTTTGAGACCTCCCGTCTAATGCAGAAAGAAGTAGCGACCAGTCCACTGTGATCTCCATGTAAACATAAAACTAGGGGCTGGTTATGATGCTGTCATGTTAATAACCGCCGTCTAATTAACGTGTGTTCAAATTGGAATTTATTTCTTGACAGTAACTACTTCTCCGAATGATGATTTAACTTGGTCAACCCGTGGTCAGCATTAAGGAGAAATAACCACAAGTACAAGACAAAGCGATGCCGCACCAGTGTGCATCAGTTCCGCAATGAATGACGTCTCGTCTGTTCGCCCTGGATTTAAATGATCGATTTAGAATCCCGTCTTTCCCTAATTGTCCATCTTTCCACCTTGCTCCCTCAGCACAATACACCAGTTATCCTGTTGAAGGAGGGGACCGACACCTCCCAAGGTGTCCCCCAGCTCGTCAGCAACATCAATGCCTGCCAGGTCAGAGTCGGGTCTATTCATATTCTCAAGTTTACATTATGCAGTATTTGTATTGTTTGAGGGTTCTGTGTTACTTTGCATGTAAAGTGATGAAGGCCCTCTTTGAACCAAATCACTTGAATGACTTCTGTTTTTAATTGGATTCTTCTCTTGTCCCGTGACACCTGTCTTGTGACCGTGGTGTGAGACAGGTCATTGCAGAGGCTGTGAGGACCACCTTGGGACCCAGGGGGATGGACAAACTGATGGTCGATGGCAGAGGTGAGCAGAGAATAATAGTTCCAAACAGTCTGCACCAAATACCAATCATCCAACACGTAACCACTTTATTATGTTTTATTTTTTTATAGCAGACATATTTTAACTAGCTGGGTTGCAAAATGAGTCGTGTGTTCAGTAAAAGCAATTCATATGGAAGGATTTTTTCAAAATCCCTTGACTTGTATATGTACTATATACTGCTAACTACAAGCAGCAGGGTTGATCAAACTGCAGACTCATGGAGAGAGGATCTGTGTTGGTAACGATTGTGTGTGTGTGTGTGTGTGTGATCTATGATTATTTCTGAAGGTAAGGCCACCATCTCCAACGACGGTGCCACCATCCTGAAGCTGCTGGATGTGGTCCACCCAGCCGCCAAGACCCTGGTGGACATCGCCCGCTCCCAGGATGCTGAGGTGAGGGGGGGGGGGGGGGGGGGCGGAGTGGTCTCAGACCAGGGCGCGGTAGCGTGCAGCTCCCACAGACTGTGGTTCTCAGATGCTTAAGAGATGGTTCAGGGTTTTATCTGAATCAGCTGCCCAGTACCTGATGAGCTGACGAGGCAATTCACCGGTCTATCAGCCATATTTCTGTTGTAAAATAATATTACGACTATAGGATTGTGGTATGTTAAAACGAATAGGTCTTCGTCCAGTTTAATTTGTCTGGTTTCTGGACATCAATAAGTGCAGAGAACTTCAATCCCATGTTTACTTTCTTTGGAGATCTCGCGGTCTGTTTTGAAACGTTCCAGAGGCTTCATATCTAGGATGACTCGTGTGACGGTGAAGCCCACAACAGAACAGGAAATGACTCCGCCGACCATGATCCTCGTCTGACCTCCCGGTCTCTTCCTTGACCCCCCCCCAGGTGGGCGACGGCACCACCTCCGTCACCCTGCTGGCCTCCGAGTTCCTGAGGCAGCTGAAGCCATACGTGGAGGAGGGCCTCCACCCGCAGACCATCATCCGCGCGTTCCGCACCGCCACGCACCTCGCCGTCAAGAAGATCAACGAGATCTCCGTCCCCGTCAAGAAGGGCGACAAAAAGTCAGCGCTTTCGTTTTGTAACGTTGTTGTGATGCTCTCTCTGTGCTGGGCGTCGGGTCCGGTGCGTTCGGGCACCAAGTGGTGCATTCTTTTATTACCAATTCACAACATCTTTGTATCGTTCCCTTCCGAGAACCAATCCGGTATCCCATTGATAAATTCCTAATTTTTAAGTGAATACAAGATGTCAACCTTTTGTGCCATATAACCTTATTTGAGCAAAGTCTAGTGAAGACGAGGTCTATTGTATAATCAGTATCAGCTGAATAGCAGCTAGGGTGAGGAAGAATAATGAGTATCAGGGCTGTGCAATGGACTCCTGCCGCAGTGACATTGTCCGATCAGCCTGATACTGTTATCCTGTATCGGACCGGTTTGTCCCTCATTGCAAGAAGCATTAACCCTTTCACTGAAGAGGGTAAGGAGATCTGGCAGTGTCAAACACGGATGCTCTGACGTTGATGCGTTTACCTCTCGGCGAACCTTTTTAACGTGCGGTACTATTCGGAGACTAATGTTTCCTTCTGTCCACCAGGGAGATGAGGGAGCTGCTTGTGAAGTGCGCCTCCACGGCGCTCAACTCCAAGCTGATCGCCGGCCAGAAGGGCTTCTTCTCGGAGATGGTGGTGGACGCCGTCATGTCCCTGGACGAGCTGCTGCCCCTCAAGATGATCGGCATGAAGAAGGTCCAGGGAGGCGCTCTGGAGGTCCGTAACACAGCTGTCCTCTTCCGCACACCCGCTTCTTAAGGGGCCGCGCCACGTGCAGCCGTCCTTTATGTTCTCACGAGGGTCGGTCTGGCCTCGGTTGGGCGGCAAGGTTTTGCCAAATATGGGCGCGGCCTTGCGTCGCTCCAAAAAACCTCAGCCAATCAGAGTGGCACTCTATTCAAATCTGGTTGAATCCGGTTGGAAGTAACGATAACATTCCGGTCCGTCTTAAACCTTATTCTGTTTTTCGGGGATTCAAAGAAAGCTTTGAATGCTGCTCTTTCCTTGGGCGCCCCCATTCTTTTCTTATTATTAATTGGGTAGACCGCGGTTCTCCTTATTGGTTGTGGACTCAATGTCCCTCCTTGAAGGCTTATCGGTCCGAGCATTTCAACAGGCGGCGGCCAGACCGATACGCAGAGAGAAACTGAACTCAGAGCTCGGGACGCTCTCCGGAGGCTCATTAAGAATAGCCTGGAGTGGTCTCAGACATAAGCGCTGCCTCACCGCTTATTAGTGACTCACACTAACAGGTGGTTAGCTTGAATTTGTCGGTTGTATTTTGTTGCACGTGTAAGGGCAGCAGAAACGACCAACGAACGAGAGACTTAATGTAAAGATGTTTTGTCCAACTGAAAAATGTCAACGGTTAACTGTGATTATCCCCAAGACGTTAACGATGTTTAAGAAGACGATTAGTGACGGTGGGTTGTCCGTGACGCGCTGCAGGACTCCCAGCTGGTGGACGGCGTGGCCTTCAAGAAGACCTTCTCCTACGCCGGCTTCGAGATGCAGCCCAAGCGCTACGACAACCCCAAGATCGCCCTGCTCAACGTGGAGCTGGAGCTCAAGGCCGAGAAGGAGAATGCGGAGATCCGCGTCAACTCTGTCGAGGTACGGCCCCCCCCCGCTCAGCCCACACAGTGAGCCAGGACCCCAACATAGTACTAGTTTAGGGCTGGAGTTTAGGACTTTGGCTGCCATACTAGTCTAGTCAGCGTCTTTTGTTGGCGGTTTTCCCGGGGGGAAAACCGCCAAAGAGTCCCCTTATGGGACTCTTTCTCACGGCGGCCATCTTGGTTGTGAACAGCGTGTGATCGGTATCCCCCAGGAGTAGCGGCTTGCTCGGTGAATAATGCGAGTGGTTCCGGTCCATTAAGAGCCCTCCATCCCATCCCTCCCCCAGGAATACCAGGCCATCGTGGACGCCGAGTGGAACATCCTGTACGACAAGCTGGATAAGATCTGCAAGTCCGGGGCCAAGGTGGTGCTGTCCAAGCTGCCCATCGGGGACGTGGCCACGCAGTACTTCGCCGACAGAGACCTGTTCTGCGCTGGGCGCGTGCAGGAGGAGGACCTCAAGAGGACCATGATGGTGAGGGCGGACCTGTTCTCATCACTCCCTCTTCCTCCTGGGTTCTCTTCACTCCCTCTTCCTCCTTTTTGTTTTCATCACTCCCTCCTCTTCCTCCTGGGTTCTGATCTCCCTCCTCTTCCTCCTGGGTTCTGATCTCCCTCCTCTTCCTCCTGGGTTCTGATCTCCCTCCTCTTCCTCCTGGGTTCTCATCACTCCCTCCTCCTCTTCCTCCTGGGTTCTCATCACTCCCTCCTCCTCTTCCTCCAGGCCTGCGGGGGGTCCATCCAGACCTCCGTGGGGTCCATGACAGACAACGTCCTGGGCCAGTGTGAGCTGTTCGAGGAGGTCCAGGTGGGAGGAGAGAGGTAGGACCACCACACACACACACACACTCACACATAGACACACACACACACACACACCCCCCCTCTTTGCCCCATCTCTCCTCACCCGTGCGAGTATGAACGCCCTTCCAGGGAGAGCGAGCATGAGCCTCCATGAGCCCCATCTCTCCTCACCCGTGCAGGTATAACTTCTTCAAGGGCTGCCCCAAGGCCAGGACGTGCACCATCCTGCTGCGCGGCGGCGCCGAGCAGTTCATGGAGGAGACGGAGCGCTCCCTGCACGACGCCATCATGATCGTGAGACGCGCCATCAAGGTTGGTTGAGGCGACGGCGCAACAGGGAGGGCTCTGGGTGGATTCAGTTCACAGTGATGCCTGCCGCACTTTAGTGTGCTCAGTGGTCTGGGGGTCTAGGCCCAATCCCATTTCTACCCCTTACCCCTCCCCCTTGTTTTGAAGGGGGAAGGGGTAAGGGGTAGAAATGGGATTGGGCCTTAGTCAGCAAGCGGGATTGGTTCAGTGATGAGTTGAATGAAATGATCCACGAAGCACGGGGCAGTAATGCAAGAATATACCTAATACGAATATGTATGTACACAATGAGTAATGGTGATGTATATGCTGTAAAGCAAATACTGGATGCCTCTTCCATACAGTTGGGAAGGTTTAGTGGTGGGAATGTTCCGACTTCCAGAGGAAAGGTTCCGGGTTCGAGTCCCAATACCCACCGTCCTGCCCGTGGACATCCCACGGGCGTCTCCCTGACCTCACCTCGGTCTCCTCCTCTCGTGTGCGTGCAGAACGACTCCATCGTGGCGGGCGGCGGCGCCATCGAGATGGAGCTGTCCAAGTACCTGCGGGACTACTCCCGCACCATCCCGGGCAAGCAGCAGCTGCTGATCGGTGCCTACGCCAAGGCCCTGGAGATCATCCCCCGGCAGCTGTGCGACAACGCCGGCTTCGACGCCACCAACATCCTCAACAAGCTGCGCGCCAAGCACGCACAGGTGGGCGGACACGCACGGACTGCACACACGGACACGCACTCGCACTCCCGACACGCACTCCCGACACGCACTCCCGACACGCACTCCCGACACGCACTCCCGACACGCACTCCCGACACGCACTCCCGACACGCACTCCCGACACGCACTCCCGACACGCACTCGCACGGACACGCACTCCCGGACACGCACTCCCGACACACGTACGGACACACACGTATCATAGACCGTTATGGCTCAGACTGATGGGACACCTCTCGCCAACTCTTGGCTCCCCTGAGCCCATCTGCACGGCTCTATGAAGCCAACGAATGATTTAAAGGAAGATTGAAGGAGTATTTGTAGCCTTAACGTGATGAGAGGTGCTCTTGACTCGGTTTAACTCTGCCGTCCAATCTCTGTGTCTCTTCTCGCTGCCTTTCTTCCTCGCCGTCCCTCCCTCGTTTCATCGCGCTGTCTTCTTCTGTCCCCCTCTCTCTCCCTCTCAGGGCGGCATGTGGTACGGAGTGGACATCAACAACGAGGACATCGCCGACAACTACGTGGCGTGCGTGTGGGAGCCCTCCATCGTGCGCATCAACGCCCTCACCGCCGCCTCCGAGGCCGCCTGCCTCATCCTGTCCGTGGACGAGACCATCAAGAACCCCCGCAGCAGCATGGACGGACCCCCGGGGGGGGGCCGCGGGCGGGGCCGCGGCCGGCCCCACGCCCACTAGACGGTGTCGGGACCACCACCACCACCACGAGGAGGAAGAGCCGGAGCTTTGGGATCACCTACACACGCGATGGTTAAGAGAATTGCAGGTCTGAGTGTTCCCACCAGGGGGCGACAGGTGACCTTGGGTTGCATTTATGACCAGTAAACATCATTACAGAAGGATAACCCAACCGGTGGTTCGGATTTCAACCATTTTGTTACTTTGGTCCAATTTCCCCCAGTGCGCTTGGCCCTTTGTGTTGCAGAAGTGTGTGTGGATATAAATGTCATCAGTCACTGTACTTGTTTTTTATGTTTTGGTTTGGGCGTTTTCTCCATAACGACATTACATGACGCCTACTCTCTTGCAGTGATTGTCGCCCAAACGCACTCCTGTCCCCCAGAATTGACCCCACACATGGTGTTCATCCTAACTTGTTCCACTTAGAGGGGGCCTCAAATAAGAAACCGGTTTGGTTACATGTAGAAAAGCACTGATTGGTTGAGTAGTTCTGAAGCATTTCTTAATGGTCGGGCTGTGTGAAACTATTTATTGGACCACTCTTAACAATAAAATCCACAGCTTAAAGCATCTGTCTGTTTCTATTTGTTTAAATGTTTCCTTGCTGGTTTTGTTGGATGTCTGATTGGTGAACAAGAGCACCTTGTTGGAAAATCGTAATGTTATTTAATTTCAAGAAAATCTGATAACATTGCTGTTTATATTTTTCATAAACATTTATTTTACAAACGGCCATGAAAGATAATCTTGGCAACATTAAAAGGATGAGCTTTATAGCTAAGGGATTTATTCTAATCAACTAATATGCAAGTAGTGGTACTGTGAAATAATTTTGTAAACCAACTAAATGCACTGGAGATTTCAGATGACTCGGCAGTTATCGATATGGTGTAATGTGTTTGACTGCGTCAGACGGAAATCATTAACAGAACTCACAAATGTAAATATGGCAATTATCCGCGAATCCTAAAGCGTGCATAACGTGAAGACGCATACTGTTCTGAAACGCATGCGCGCCCCGATGCGTGTATTTGATTGGTTTGTGCATAGAGGTGCGCTCGATTTAGTTTCCTGCAAGTCCTGTATCCGTCTTCGGTGTTTGTTCAATCTGAAACCCCTCCTCGGGGCGCACTCGCTACACAAAACATGCGCTCCTCTGCATCACGCTTCCCCTGACGCGGGGCATTAGAATGTGTGTGTATATCGGTGGCGGGAGTTGAGAATTGGTGAAAGAAAGCGAGAGACTGGATATATAGTCGAATTAGTATTTGTGACCCTCTTTTGAGACCGATATTTGGTCTTAAATATTCAGAGATTGTTTAAACTCTACCGCCTGTGCAGAAAGGGCGACAAATCATGGACGACTTCGGAGTTTATGCCGTTATAGGACTCAACAATCCTCCTCAAAGGCTTCTCTGGTAAGACTTCTCTCGTAAAGCACGTCCTAACGAGACTGCAACGGTATATCAAATGCTCTTCTTGCCATTAAAGCGCGTCATGGATCATGGATGTGATGACTTAAGCCAATGGATATATTGCTACACGTTGCTGTCATTGCACACAAACTAGTATTTGCGCGGTCATCCACCGTAACGTTACGCGCTTTGAGGGCATTCACTTTGTTTCTTATCCATTTCGATAACGAAATCCATGTACGTGTATTTTGACATGTTTCGTCTTCGCTCGTCAAGCCTTTTCTATAAATATTTATGCTGTATATTCTTGCGTAATTTCAGCCCCAAAGGAACTTGTCGGACGTCGCTTGCCGTACCTCCAAGCGCCCACCAGGTGGTGCTGTTCACAAATGGACCGTGGGGGGAGCGGGTCTGCGTCAATGCAGAACTCAATGACGCTGACAGGATGCCAATTACAATAGGAAAACTACCCTATAACAAGTACGCTTTTTTTGTTTTTAATTACATTTGGTTGCCATTTGTTTTCTTTATTGTAGGAATGTAATTAACTTGCCATAAAAGGGGACATTTATGATCTTTATAACTTTCATAGCATGACATTGTGATAATGTTCGCTGTGACTGTTAAAGGACGTTTTTTGTTGTCTAGATGTCTGTCCTGGGAGCAGTGGGAAGAAGAGGCGTGGACAGACGAGGTGACCCTCAGCATCACGTTGGAGGGAGGAAACCTGGTAATATCTAATAATACGATATAAATGCATGTCATATGGGGATGATGTTAAAAAGCTGGTCATATTTAATAATACATGAATGTATATCAAATGGAGACATTAACCACCTTGTTATTTTAAATAACATGAACGTATGTCATATGGAGATGTTGTTGTCATAAGCTCATTTGTTAGGGTAACACAAATGCCTCTTGCACTTTAGTCATCATCCATTTTATTCAACATTATGTCATTTCATGTTGGGGAAAATAAACAAAGCCCTTCACTTTGAGCCATTCATTTGGTGTATGGAATACATTACCAAACATTTAGAGTGTGTCAAATATGGCTTTGATGCAGAGGACGTCTAGGTTAGTGTTGAAAGGGAGGGACAACAACATGACTTTTATTTGAAGCAGTTGGATGGCTTTTATCACAAGGGATATACATAATTAAGCCTTATGTCTGCAGGGAAAAGACGACATGATAGTTTACAGTTAAAGCAATGTATCAGTGGCCAGTTGGCCATCAGACTCCATGAACTTTGAACCTTGAACTTTTAGGGATTTTGAAGACCTATTCAGGCCAATATCATATGTCCTTTTGTATTTACAGGTGAAAGCAGATATCGCTGACCCAAAAATCACCGTGGCCATTAAAGAATACACTCTAAAGGTAATTCAATATAATACATTAATAATGTGTATGTATTAGGGATTGACCGATATGGATTTTTTAGGACCGATACAGATTTTTTTTTAATCAGCCTTACGATAACCGATACGCCGATACCGATTTTCTTGAGCCGATATTTGGAGCCGATAATACCCTGGAAATCCAGAGTTCTCGCGAGAGCACAATTCGAATTTGCTCCGCGAGTCACTCTGGGAACGAGCAATATACTCGTGTATATTCTGGGCCTCCCCTGGCCCAGAACAATAAGTCAATCACATCGATGTATTAATATAGGCGGGCCAAAGCGTTGCTGTTTTACCGACCAGATACGGCAAGAGTCTTATCTATTGGTTAGCTCCACTGGTCTGGATACGTCACCCCATGTATTCTTCTGATTGGTCATAATGTTATCCAATGTATGTTATCCAGTGATATTTTCAAATGCATGCTTGGTGCCACCCCTCAAGTTGGGCCATTTCATTACACGTTGCCAGACCCTACAGCTTTCTAGATGTGGGTCTGGTTTTCCAGGCTAAGCCTTCCTCAATTGACATCATAAAAATGACACAATGATGATAACAAATGTTACAATGTCTCAATTTAAAAAAAAATATTGAACTGTCTGTGAATAATGCCAAAAAATAAATAAATAATACTTGGCCGATACTGAAATAAAATATCGGACGATACCAATACACGTATATATATACTAGTATGTATATGTATATATAATGTCGGAAATCGGTAGTTGATCAACGACAAAGGAGAACTAGTTCCTCAATTCCAACAAACGCTCACTTTTATTCTTCTCATTTTCATGTTTGGATAATAACAAGCTGAACACTCTTCTCAGAAATAATCGTTTAAGAGCGTCGATGAGTCCTCTTCATGTCATGTATCGGCCTTCCATCTCCAATTTGCATGTTTGCGTTCAGTCCTTTATGTTTATCAACACTGTTACTGCTGTTCCCCTCCAGTGTACCACGGCTCCCCCTGCTGCCCGGGAGGTGAAGGCCAAGAGGAAGAGGGGACGACAGGTTGTGGAGGAGGCAGCGGAAGAGCTAGACGACGAGAGAGCCGCCAAGAGAGGGGAGCAGGAGGGGGAGGAGGAGAATGTGTGTCCTAATGGCCGCTCTGAGAAGAAGACACCCCCCGGGAGAAAGGTCAGGGGTCACGGCAGGGCGGGACAGAGGCTGTTCGAAGACGACCCCGCCAGGATGAAGACGGAAGGTGAGCCCGCTGAACTGTTGTCATGTTCAATTGACCTTTTTCATTTCATGGTGTGTATTTTTATTCTACTGCCATGGAAATATGTTACTTTATAACGGACTTCACGTTTGAAGAGCCAAGCCTGGCTCTTCAATAATAATAAAAGTATCTCAACGATATATACAGGTCTCATATTTATATTTTGCCAATCAATGCCAGGATGTAAATTCATCCCTAAAATGGCATTTTGCATCAAAATGTGAATAAAGGCGGAATACAATGCATATACTACTATAAATACTACATTCATTAACAATGGGAAATTATTTATATATTATACTTACTTATTTACTTTTAATTTATTTCTATACCTCCGCTCTCACTTTTCTGAATCACAGATCTTTAATACAAGAAATGACGTGTTGTGTCATGTGTCACAATGTTTGTACTACAGTTTGCAATGCTACACCTCCAGTCTATCAAAGCTGGGACTTGTTTCCGTGATACTTGGTTGACTTGTCCTCTCCTTCCTCTCTACAGCCAATGGGACGGCAGAGGTGAAGGGCATTGTGGGTAAAACGCCCCCACACAGTGCTAGCAAACCGAGAGGCCAGCCGAGAGGCCAGCAGGCCAAGAATCCCACGCAGAGCAGTGAGTGACGTGTTTACATTGGGACGGGTTTGCAAGGGTTCCGTTTTTCCAAAAGAAAACATCCAAGTTTTCCATGATTACTTTAGAAAAAATTATATAAGGAAAAAATATAATGAATGTTATGATTATATTATAGTGGAGAACCTTTTGGATAATATATAGCCTGTATTAGTTTTTTTGGTTGAAAAAGCAAAAACATCTATTGGAACATCATGTTGTTACTGAATCAAACACTCCCTACTGTACACCCCTAAAGACAAAGTGTAAAGAAGGGAACCAACAACCGCTTTTCATCTTCATTTCTTTAACTCTTAAGAGTGAAAACCACCGACACTACTAAAATCCAGTCCTTGCATCACATAAAGTCAACTAGTCCCAGAACTTTCCATCCAGTCAATCTCGTGGAAGATATTCTGGGAGTTTCCAAACACTAGTTGGCTGGGGGGGTGGAAATGAAAGCGGAGTTCCACCTTCAGCTCCACCCCCCCCCCCCAGCCAACTAGTGTTTAGACCCAAGTGGGTCCGTCCGTCCAAAGGACATGCAGTGAGCTCTCTTACAGCCATCTCTGAGCAGTCACGTATGAATTGCCACCGTGAAAACCCTTGACATACCCCCCCCACCCTCAACAGTAACGCTGGCCAGCCCGTCAGGTCGCTGGGGTCAGACCATGTGTCCCATCGACGCTCAGACAGCCATCGTGATTGGAGGACAGGGAGCCCGCATGCAGTTCTGCAAAGACCCCATGTGGAAGCTCTGCACAGGTCAGTGGTAGTGTCGGCATTTTCGATGCAAGGAGTAAACGTCAGTTTATCTCCACAATGCAAGGGCTATAATATGTCATCTGGGTGGTAAAAGAAAGATAGTGGCGGATGTGAAATATTCAATGTTGTAGATACTTCTTGGTCAGAGTGGATGACTCTGGAACACGGCGTAAGTGGAAGGTTACATTTCCACCTGAAATAATGATCAGTTGGTCGTTATTAGTTGGTAGCCCTGTAAGTGCTATGAGAAACAAACGGGTAGATATCTGGAGAACCCATTGTAAAATTATACACTTGACCCGTGTTTGTGTGTGTTGTGTACTTGTTTAAATGAACAAATTTCAGTCAAACAAGTTTAAATTTGAAAACAATTTAAAGTTTTATTATAAATTACCAGTTAATGCGAACCTATATAGACCCGTAGCGGGGTAAGCCCTACTACGTCACAACCTCCTAACCCTCACCCTCTTCAGGGCAAGGAAAAACTCCCCAGTAGGAAGAAACCTTGAGGAGGATCGCAGAAGAGGGCTCGGGTCCCCCTCCCAGGGACGGTTAGGAGGCTTTACAGAACGCACCCGGGGTGGTTCGGAGCGTGATAGGGTTTCTAATGGGTGATTGGAATACATTCTGCCTTAATGACTTTGTTGTAGGCCAAACAACAGAAGGATTTTAGCCGAAAAATTGAACACTCCGTAGTCAATTAACCTTATGGAAAGCTAAGTGTCGGGTGAGAATAAAAATCATAACCTCTAAAATATGGCAAATAATAATTTATCGGCAGACCAATTAGCCCAGATGCGCAACATACCTACATTACTTACCTTACAGATTACTGTACGGGCTGGAGTATATAATCAACGTACTTCACAAAGTCAATCATGGTTTTGCCCAACGATTTTCATGAAACACTCTTAAAAGCCGTGTTGCAGGGTTTATTTTCCAAAGAATTTCTGCAATTTGCTTGTTGGTAATAACTATTTAAACTCTTATTTATTGTATTTAATGTTGTTAGGTATCACTAAACGGAATGTAATACGAAAAAGTAGGTAATATTTGAGTGTTTTGCGATAGGTTCTCATTTCCCCCAGAATGCATTGCATGACGTCACGTTGGGGAGACACGGACCAAAGCCGCATTGAGACCCTTGAGAGTAGAGACTAGTAAGAGTGTTCAACAGATTATACAGATGCATAGATTAATACATAGATATTATATATAGTTAGTATATGCTACACGTGAACCTCCTAAGATGGCACAATTTGATTGATTCGCTATCTCGGGATATTTGGCATTATCCCATGATTGACATCTCAAACTCCATATTGTTTTCGTCGCAAAAGTTCGCGAATGACAACTAATAAACCTTCGGTCTCGGGGGCTTTTCCCCACTATTCACTTCGCCTTGGGCGAATAATTGTTGACTAATAGCCTCGATAGATAGATAGTCAAGTCTTTATAAATACCAAACAACACAATTCGTCGGGAATTCATTTAGGTGATTCGGCTCATACAGTATAGCCTACAATACCACACAGAACAAGGGAGACAACTGAGTGGATCCTGACTGGACATACACAAAATGCGTCACATTACAACTAGTGACATGCGTTGATAGACAGATAGAAAGATAATTAAATATGTTCTATTATTTGCCTTGCGGAGCCAGCCAATCCTGTGCTCGTATGCAAATTAGCCATGTGCGCTTAACACAAGAAAGACGTAATGTTGAGAAGTCAATGGTAAAAACAGATAGCAAGCGAAAGCTAAACCGGGTCTATTCTAACTTATGGTAAGAGGCTTTAAATCTTTGCAGTGACTTAATGTTGATGATAAAACGGATTGTTTTGCATAAGATGAGTGTGTGCGACTGCGTGTGTCCTTTCCCCTTTAGGCATACTGCATGGTTATGAAGGCCGTGTGAGTTAGTTGTGGGGTTAGTGAAGTAGCATAGCCTTGGAGTTGGATAAGTTGGGAGTGATTGTGTACGGGCGTGCGACAGTGAGAGAGAGAGAGGACACACGCCGTGGTGATGTTTGGCTTGTTGTGGGCTGTCTGTCAGCATCCGCCGGGTTGGACGATGTGCTTTGTGCATGTGTTCAATGTACATCTGTCTTGTCGTATTTTCGGTAGATTGATGGTTAAATAATGTCACACCACGATTTATACTTGCAGGCACTCATTTGCAAGTGCACTGATTGCGTGTCCGATAGGAAGTTAGCCCATAGCTAGCATTATGCCTTCTATTTCTAGATATTCAGACTAAGTTTACCGGTACTTTCGAAATAATCGCTGTCATTAGATATAAAGAAAACGTTGACTTTAACTCTGTGCTATTCACTGACAGTAAAAATAAATAAAAGTGTCGTATTGTATGCACTGCTGTTCAATGACCTTGCTCCAGCGCTAGTTGCTTCGTTGCTTCGTTGCTCAATGATAGCAACTCTCCACCCATTCTCCTCTGACCATTCATTTAATTGGCTTTGATCAGTTCTCGCCAATTCCTCATTCACCCTCTCACGTCTGAAAGGGTCGAATTATACTGCTGTGGGCCATCATGCATGTCATTTGTGGTTCTTGCCACCTTAGAGGCCCTAGTTCTAGTAGCTACTCGGCTGAGGCCACCTTCCACCACGTTTCCCCAACGTGACGTCATCGCCGAATGGCGTTAGAAAACACCGGTTTCTGCCAAAAACGACAACAACTGGACTTTTAACACTATTTTGGAGACATTTTATAAATGTTACACATATTTTTAGTGCTTTATGTACCCATTAATGTACTTCCGCGTAACCTGCACGTAGGCCTTTAACTCTCCGCGGGGCATGCTGGGAAAACGCACTTGTAACTTCACTCATGGTTTTGCCCACAGATATTTATAGAACATTATATACTGTATACACTATATACTACACTAACACTAAACGACTAACGTCTAAACGACTGAACACTAAACGAACACTAAACCTAACCCTAACCCTATATATATCTATGGTTTGCCAAACGATCGTCGTGAAAACGTAACTCTACCGCGGGGCATGCTGGGAAGATATTGCGGCGGCTGATAGCAACCATATTGAACGCTGCAATATATTATACAAAAAATATATATATGAAGACATCGGACCTATTAAAGAATATATATATATATACATAATAAAACTGAACTATGAAGGCAATTTTTTTTATTTGCGTAAGCGATAATGATCGTTGCTGCTTGTTGTGTGATTTGATTGGTTGATTCGTATCATAGTGTAGTCCTCATCCTCATCCGCTTATCCGGGGTCGGGTCGCGGGAGCAGCAACTCAAGCAACAGGCCAGTGTTGAGATATAATTTCTCCACCTAGTCCTGGGTTTTCCCCGAGGTCTCCTCCCCACTGGTCGTGCCTGGAACACCTCCCAAGGGAGGCGCCCAGTGGGCATCCTTACCAGATGCCCGAACCACCTCAACTGACTCCATTCTAAGCAAAGGAGCAAAGGCTCTAATCCGAGCTCCTCACAGATGACTGAACATCTCACCCTATCCCTAATTGAGAAGCCAGCCACCCTCCTGAGAAACTCATCTTGGCTGCTTGTACCCGTGATCTCGTCCTTTCGGTCGTCACCCATCCCTCATGACCATAGGTGAGGAAAGGAACGAAGATTGACCGTTAGATCGAGAGCTTTGCCTTGCGGCTCAGCTTTCTTTTTGTCACAACGGTGCGGTAAAGCGAACGCAATACCGCTCCCGCTGCTCCGATTCTCCGGCCAATCTCACGCTCCATCGTACCCTCACTCGCGAACAAGACCCCGAGGTACTTGAACTCCTTCACTTGGGCTAAGGACTCATTTCCTACCCGGAGTAGGCAAACCACCGGTTTTCTGCTAAGAGTCATGGCCTCAGATTTAGAGGTGCTGATCCTCATCTCAGCCGCTTCACACTCGGCCGCCATCCGATCCAGTGAGTGCTGAAGGTCACAGGCCGATGATGCCATCGATATTTATCGAAAAAAGTCTATATTTTTGACAACACTAGTAGGGAATCTTTCATTAATAAATAAATGCTATTTATGCTTATTTATTCAAACTATCTCCTGTCACGCCCATATGATTTTGTTCCCCGGACGATAAACTACCATTACCTGCCCCGTTACTGAAGAACATGGGTTTCCATTTAGGAAATCTGCTTATCATCCTCGATCCCAGATTCATCTAACGATCCCAACTTATGTGTAAAGTATTTTCATTAAAATAATGTTTTTGTGCTGGTGAAGTCTTTGGTTGTTTAGTTTCAAATCTTGCTCTCTTCTAACTTCTCCAACGGTGCCCTCAGCAGCTTTAAAGGTGACATATTATACTTGTCCACCTAGATGTGTGCTGGATAGATCAGTCTACCAGCCTACCCAGTGGACTGTAGCAAACGTTGCTCATCTATCCGTCACACGTCTAGGTGGACACGCCCACCTGTGATGTCAGAAGAGGCAGATATTCAAAACGGCTTGTATCGTAAGACATCAGTTGACCCGCGTCTTTCCCCGCCGTTCTCCCTCCTCAGAGGATGTGTCGTGGGTGGCGGCGGAGACGCTGGCGGCCGGCCCCACCCCCGAGGGCCGGATCGGCCACACCTCCGTCTATGACCCTGACTCGGGACGCATCTTCGTGTTCGGCGGCTCCAAGAACAAGAAGTGGTTCAACGACGTCCACATCCTGGACACGCACAGCTGGAGGTGGACCATGGTGGAGGTGTGTGTGTGTGCGTGTGCGTGTGTGCGTGTGTGCGTGTGTGTGTGTGTGTCCCAGGTTCAATAGCCATCGTTACCATTGAACAGTTCTTTTTTTTTTGTATCGTTTTATTCTTCTGTTAAATTATTAATTTCAGTTTATAGGTGTGTTATTAGACTGGGGTCAATGAACAACCAATCATAACCAACCTTACCAAATACGAATACCCATACTCGAAAGGGTTGATTAAGTAGGGAATAATATGGAATAATTAAGACGTCTTCCTCATTTTAGGCCATATATGGCCCTTTTTAACCCGGCGGCCATCTTGGTTTTAAACAATGCCTGGCTTGGGGCAACTGAGTTAGTGGGCCAGAGGTTAGAACCAAGATGGCGGCCAGGTGAATACAGCCCATTGTGTAACCTAGGCTAGGATACCAGCAACAACATGAGCTCATCTTTCCCCCAGGTCATTAACCCTGATTCTCTCTCTCCCCCCCATCCCCCCCTCTCACTCTCCCCCCCACCAGGCCCAGGGTAAGGTGCCCCCTCTGGCCTACCACAGCTGCAGCATGTTCGGGGGCGAACTATTTGTGCTTGGAGGGGTGTTCCCCCTGCCACACCCGCAGCCCGACGGCTGCAGCGACTCCCTGTACATCTTCGACCCCTACCTCTCCATCTGGTACCAGCCCATCGTCACGGGCGACAAGCCCTCCCCCCGCTCCGGGTATGACGACTTATTTGAAAACTTAAAGGGCCCCTATTTCATCACAAGGTGCGAGAGGGATGAGCCGTTACAAGCCGTTTCCGTTTTGGAACAGGGCCATTTAGATTGTTCAGTCCACTGTGACCCACAGTGGACTGAATTAATTGAGATGCATTTCGATCCAGGAGCAGATCTAGGGGTTAGGGCATATTGCTCATGGGTACCTACTGCCTATTAGTACAGAATCGAATTAAGGATCAATTGGATGTGATAAGATGGTGCAGCGGTATTCAATATATGCCACCACCTGTGTGTTGGCCCATGGCAGGCTCTGGAGGCTGGGGAGGGGAGCATGTTGGTTGGATCGGTGTTGGCGTCTCAGCATGAAATATTCGTCTTAAGCCCAGTTCAGACCAAAGATTCACCTTGCAACGAGATGGTTTTAGAACGTCACAGGGGCGGTGTGAACAGGTCGTTGCAAGGAGTCGCTGCCAGAGATTGAACATGTCAAATCGCAAGGTCCAGTTTTAGAACGCGGCGATTTAGGTATTTCTCTTCAGCCAATCACAGCACAGAACAACTTGTAGCCTACGTCACGGCCTTACTAGAGTTAAAACCATAAATTGGTCGCGACTCGCGTTTCCAAAAAATAAGACGCCTTTACATCCAGTTATTCAGGACCTAATGTTGTGTTTCCCTCCACTGCTTGAGAATAGCCCAAAAAACTGTTTTGCTCTCATTCTATCATTTCGGTGGCCTGATGTGGTGTTGTTGTCCCCTTACTGGATTGTCTCTATAAGCAAAGCAGCGACTTCGGAAATCAATGTGACGCCAGTCACATTGACGCCTTTAACTGGATGTAAAGGCGTCTTATTTTTTGGAAACGCCACCAATTCATGGTCTTAACTCTACATGGATAGTAGGGTCACAAGTTGATCTGGCTGCCTTTCTTGTTTTCGGGAAGAATTTATGATTTTTCTACTACGGCGGAGAATTTCTCTGTGGGTCTACGGTACAACGGACTGGAATCCGACCTTATTATTTTTTTATTATTTTAAAACTGCCACCATTTCACTCTCACTAACATAATTAGGCCTGTTTATAATTAAGTTATCCATCTCCAAGTAGTAGTTGAGCCAATGGTAAAGAAAGACAGATTGTAACTGTAAGCTCCAGCTATTTACTCCAATGCAAATGTAGTGGAGAATGACATGACACACTAACTCTAGCCTACTCTCTCAAAATAAAAATATAACTAATCGTAAACCTAACTCGCAAATCTAACATACGCAAATGATGCTCAGCTGTGCCAGAGCGTTCACAGTTTTTTAGGGAAACCACCTACCGTCGCCGCCCGTTGCAGCCAGTGTGAACCGCCCAGTTTTAGAACGTCTTAGCCCGTGTCGTCGCAAGTTGCAAGTCGTTGCAAGGTGAATCTTTGGTCTGAACTGGGCTTTAGAGGAAGCTGAGGGCGGAACCAGAATTAATCTTAAAACAAATTAATTTTTATTATCATTTATCATCTACTGTATGTTGAATGTTTTCCACATGTTAGTCCTCTTCAAAGGTTTGTTTTTAAATGAATGACGAGGAAAGTTCTGTCAAAAATGCCCACTTTAATCCTGTTATTTTTCTTTGCCGTGCGGCATTGTCTTTCTGTCGCTCTTTCCCTCCCTGTCTGTCTCTCTTCCTGTCTGTCTCTCTCCCTCTCTCCCCATCAGTCACTCAGCGTGTGTGATGCAGAAGAGGAAGATCTATGTGTTTGGGGGCTGGGACACCCCCATCTGCTACAACGACATGTACACACTAGACCTGGGTAGGTCACACAGACGGACAGAGAGACACACAGACAGACAAATTCATTTACATTTTACATTAAGGGCATTTAGCAGATGCTTTTATCTAAAGCGACTTACAATAAGTACATTTGTCATAAGAAATGCAGCAATATATCGCTGTCGGTACGGAAAGGTTGTTCATAGAACCAAGTGCAAGTACAACAATCGCTAGGCTAACCAATTCCCCGTGTTACAGCAATGATAGCAGCTACTGCAGTTGCTACACAGTTAAGTACTATAATACAATACAATACAATACAGTGTAAAATGGTGGCCAGAAGGGGGAGGGTGGCTATGCAGAGTCAAGGTGGACTCTGAACAAGTGAGTCTTGAGTCTTTTTCGGAAGATAGTGAGCGACTCTGCGGCCCTGAGAACGGCAGGGAGCTCGTTCCACCACTGAGGTCCCAAAACCGAGAAAAGTTGTGACTTTGCTGAACGACCTTTGCTAGCTCTTAGCGATGGCGGTGCCAGACGTCCAGCTGAGGTAGTTGAGCGGAGGGATCGAGCTGGGCTGTGTGGCTTTAGCAATGCTTGAAGGTAGGCAGGGGCAGTTATATCGACTGCCTTGTATGCCAGTACCATCGTCTTAAATTTGATGCGAGCTACTACAGGAAGCCAGTGGAGGTCCCGGAAGAGAGGGGTCACATGGGGGAACTTCGGTAGGTTGAACACAAGGCGCGCTGCCGCATTCTGGATGCGCTGCAAAGGTTTAATCGCAGAGGCAGGAAGCCCAGCCAGGAGTGAGTTGCAGTAGTTGAGGCGGGAGATGACCAGTGATTGGACTAGAAGCTGAGCTGCTTCCCTTGTGAGGAAGGGCCAGATTCTGCAAATGTTGTAAAGTGCAAATCTGCAGGATCGGGCCACCGCAGTGATGTTTGCGGTGCAGCATAACTGATTGTCCAATACCACACCAAGGTTTCTGGCAGTTGGAGAAGGAGATACAGTGATGTTCTCAACTGTGACCAGTAAGTCCATGTGTGGGCAAGCTTTCCCTGGGATTGGGAGGAGCTCGGTTTTGTTGAGGTTAAGCCTCAAGTGATGGGCAGTTGTCCAGGTGCTGACGTCCGCTAGACATTCCGATATGCGTGTTGCAATCAGGGCTTTATCAGATGAAGGGAAAGAGAGAAATAGCTGAGTGTCGTCAGCATAGCAGTGATAGGAAAAGGTGTGTGATGCAATTACAGAGCCCAGAGATCTGGTATAGAGAAAGAACAGAAGAGGCCCCAGTACAGAGCCTTTAGGGACACCAGTTTCAAGTGTGCAAGGTTTGGACAAGGTGCCATTCCATGTCACTTGATAGGTGCGGTTCATCAGGTAGGATGTGAACCAGGAAAGAGCAGATTCAGCGATGCCAAGTTCGGCAAGAGTGGCAAGTAGGATCTGGTGGTTCACCATGTCAAATGCTGCGGACAGGTTGAGGAGAATGAGACCGATGAGAGGGACGAGGCTCTGGCAGCACGGAGGGACTCAGTCACCGCGAGGAGAGCCGTCTCAGTGGAGTGTGCCTTCTTGAAGCCTGACTGGTGAGGGTCAAGCAGGTTGTTAGAGGAGAGATCGGAGGACAGTTGGTTAGCAATGGCACGTTCCAGTGTTTTAGAGAGGAATGAAAGAAGAGATACCGGTTTGTAGTTCTGGATGTCGGTTCAATTAAGAGTTGGTTTTTTGAGGAGAGGCTTTATCCTGGCAGTCTTGAAAGACGCTGGAACAATGCCTGAAGTGAGGGAGGAGTTGATAAGTGAGGTGAGAAATGGCAGGATGACGATTGACACATCCTGGAGGAGAGAGGAGGGGATAGCGTCAAGGGGGCAGGTGGTGGCATGGTTAGATGTTATTATTCTGTTGACCTCGTCAGAGGTGAGAGGGCTAAATTTGGTAAAGACAGAGGAGGGGATTGAGGGAGGGAGGATGGAGGCAGGGATAAAAGAGGAGCTGATGTCCTTCACTTTCTGGGTAAAGTAGGTAACAAAATCATCAGCAGTGAGGCAGGAAGGAGGTGGGGGTGAGGGGGGGTTGAGGAGGGTCGAGAACAGGGAGAACAGTTTCCTGGGGTTTGAGGCGGAGGAGTTGATTTTGGTCCAGTAGAAGGCAGATTTGGTTGTTGACACACTAGAGGGGAAATCAGAAAGAAAGAAAAGATAGTGGGATAGATCATTAGGCCAGTCTGATCTCTTCCATTTCCTCTCAGCTGTCCGCAACTTTGTTCTACAAGTCTGCAGAGGATCAGACAGCCAAGGGGGGGGTGGGGGGGGGGGTGAGGATCGCGCTGGTCTGGAGTGGAAGGGACAGAGGGAATCCAAGGAGGAGGAGAGAGAGGATAGCAGAGTGTCTGAAGATTCATCTGTAATTCACTCACATCCATCATGAATTGCCCTTCTGAAAACTGAATGATTATATTTGTGTTATTCTAAAAAGTGAAGAAAAAACAGGAATTTGTGAAAAGAAAAGAGTCGAATTCCAAGTGACCAAACGAAATACAGTGCCTCTGGTCGTAAGGTCTAGGTCAGATGGGGGGTCCCTCTCTTGTGCTTATCTTCTGACCTCATGTTTCAGGACTCATGGAGTTCTCTGCTGTGAAGACTACTGGGAAAGCCCCGTCACCCCGCAGGTACACATCAACCTTCACACACACATAGACACACATACACATAGACACGCATACACATAGACACATACATAAACACATACACAGACACAAACACACTTAAACATACACATAGACACGCATACAAATAGACAATGCATACACATAGACACATACACATAGACACACGTACACATACACATACAGTCCCCATATTTTTATTAAAGGGGTGATATAATGCCACCAGGTGTGACTTTCATTACCCATTACAAGCCGTTTAAAAATCAGCCTTTTCCTGTGTTTTAGTGACATTACAAGTGGGCGTGTCCACCTAGCTGTGTGATGGATAGATCAGTCTTCCAGCCTCTTCAGCGGACTATAGAAAATGTTGCTATTATTCATGCGTGTGTGTGTGTGTGTGTGTGTGTGTGTGTGTGTGTGTGTGTGTGTGTGTGTGTGTGTGTGTGTGTGTGTGTGTGTGTGTGTGTGTGTGTGTGTGTGTGTGTGTGTGTGTGTGTGTGTGTGCGCGCGCGCGTGTGCTGGGCCTCAGTTGGCACGGCAGCGTGGCCCTCTCCGACACCCAGTTCCTCATCCACGGCGGCTACAACGGACACATCGCTCTCAACGACGCCTTCGTCTTTGACATAGGTCAGCGGTCACCCCCCTGTGGACTCCGCCGTAGCTCCGGTTGATCTCGGGTTTTGGTTTAGTTTTCATTTCTTCACCTCATTCCTGTAAAAAGAAGAGTGAACTAAAAGCATATCGTGAAAGACTGGAACTCCTCCTCCGGGAAAAACACTTTGATTGGCTGAAATGTATTTCAGTTTATGTCCGTTGCCAATACGATATTTTGGATTGTCTCATTGATTTCTAGAGGTTAGAATGTGGCATTTGTTCAATAACCCCCCCCCCCCCCAGCACATGTCCTTTTGGTATAATCCCCTAATGAATCCCAACGTGTGGTTTGTTGACTCAGACACCAGCTGCTGGTCAGAGGTGAGCCTTCCCCAGCTCTCCGTGCCCAGAGCCGGGCATTCCATCATCTCCATGGCGATGGCCGCTGACGGGCGTTGGGGCGGCCAATCGACCGGGGCGGTGGTGGCGGAGGAGGAGGAGGAGCAAGGGGGCGGGGCCTCCCGGAGCCTCCTGGTATTTGGGGGCGGGGACAACGAGGGCAAATTCTACTCTGACCTGATGGTGGTGTCTATTGAGGATCTGCTGGGGGCGGTTGAGAATAGTTAGTTTAACTAATAAGAGAGAGAGACACTCTGGGCTGAAGAGTTCCTTTATTTTGTACTATCCGTTCTCCATATTTTACCTTAAAAGTTTTTATTTCAGTCTATTTAATTTAAAGTTGTTTTTTTATATATGTCGAAAGAATATATATATATAATGTTTTTTGAGGATTTTTTTCATACAATGCAAGATTATAACCCTATGAATCGGATCAACCGTAATAAGTATGGAAGATAAGATGTCTGTTAAGTATGTTTCAGTACCACTGATTTATCAAAGGACATTTATAATGCTACAACTTTACCTCTGTTCAACTTTTCTGACTACTTAGTTTGCTGTGTTTTCTATTCAAAACAAATGTTTTTTATCTCTGTTGCTGAGGGAAATCGATTTCTTGTGTTTCCTCTTATTACCATGATGTTTTGTATGGTATAATGGTTTTAATGGTTTTATCTTTTCAACATCCCAGTAAAGTTACGTTTTCTGAAATTGACTTGAGTTTTTTTTCTGTTATTTGAACAATAAAATTTCAAACTTTTCAGTACATCAAATTAACCAACCCATGTAGGTCATGGTCGGACACAAAAACCAACAAACATCATACACAATAACTTATCTATTGGAACATCATGTTACTGAACCTATCAAATCTCTCCCTACTATACACCCCTAATGACACAGTGTAAAGAAGGGAACAAACAACCGCTTTTCATCTTAATTTACCACCGACACTGCTAAAATCCAGTCCTTGCATCACATATAAAGTCAACTAGTCCCAGAACTTTCCATCCAGTCAATCTCGTGGAAGATATTCTGGGAGTTTCCAAACACTAGTTGGCTGGGGGGGTCGAAATGAAGGCAGAGTTCCGCCTTCAGCTCCACGCCACCCCCCCCCCCACCCCCAGCCAACTAGTGTTTAGACCCAAGTGGGTCCGTCCGTCCGTAGAACATGCAGTGAGCTCTCTTACAGCCATCTCTGAGCAGTCACGTATGAATTGCCACCGTGAAAACCCTTGACATACCCCCCCCACCCTCAACAGTAACGCTGGCCAGCCCGTCAGGTCGCTGGGGTCAGACCATGTGTCCCATCGACGTCCAGACAGCCATCGTGATTGGAGGACAGGGGGCCCGCCTGCAGTTCTGCAAAGACCCCATGTGGAAGCTCTGCACAGGTCAGTGGTAGTGTCGGCATTTTCGATGCAAGGAGTAAACGTCAGTTTATCTCCACAATGCAAGGGCTATAATATGTCATCTGGGTGGTAAAAGATAGTGGCGGATGTGAAATATTCAATGTTGTAGATACTTCTTGGTCAGAGTGGATGACTGGAACACGGCGTAAGTGGAAGGTTACATTTCCACCTGAAATAATGATCAGTTGGTCGTTAGTTGGTAGCCCTGTAGTGCTATGAGAAACAAACGGGTAGATATCTGGAGAACCCATTGTAAAATTATGACACTTGACCCGTGTTTGTGTGTGTTGTGTACTTATTTAAATGAACAAATTTCAGTCAGACAAGTTTAAATTTGAAAACAATGTAAACTTTTATTATAAATTACTAGTTAATGCGAGCCTATATAGACCCGTAGCGGGGTAAGCCCTACTACGTCAATACCTCCTAACCCTCACCCTCTTCAGGGCAAGGAAAAACTCCCCAGTAGGAAGAAACCTTGAGGAGGATCGCAGAAGAGGGCTCGGGCCCCCCTCCCAGGGACGGTTAGGAGGCTTTGCAGAACGCACCCGGGGTGGTTCGGAGCGTGATAGGGTTTCTAATAGGTGATTGGAATACATTCTGCCTTAATGACTTTGTTGTAGGCCAAACAACAGAAGAAATTTAGCCGTAAAATTGAACACTCCGTAGTCAATTAACCTAAGTGGAAAGATAAGTGTCGGGTGAAAATAAAATAAAAGACATAACCTCTACAATAAGGCGAAGTAATAATTTATCGGCAGACCAATTAGCCCAGATGCGCAACATACCTACATTACTTACCTTACGGCTTGGTGTACGGGCTGGAGTATATAATCAACGTACTTCACAAAGTCAATCATGGTTTTGCCCAACGCTCTTCATGAAACACTCTTAAAAGCCGTGTTGCAGGGTTTATTTTCCAAAGAATTTGTGCAATTTGCTTGTTGGTAATAACTATTTAAAGTGTTATTTATTGTATTCAATGTTGTTAGGTCTCACTAAACGGAATGTAATACGAAAAAGTAGGTAATATTTGAGCGTTTTGCGATAGGTTCTCATTTCCCCCAGAATGCATTGCATGACGTCACGTTGGGGAGACACGGACCAAAGCCGCATTGAGACCCTTGAGAGTAGAGACTAGTAAGAGTGTTCAACAGATTATACAGATGCATAGATTAATACATAGATATTATATATAGTTAGTATATGCTACATGTGAACCTCCTAAGATGGCGCAATTTGATTGATTCGCTATCTCGGGATATTTGGCATTATCCCATGATTGACATCTCAAACTCCATATTGTTTTCGTCGCAAAATGTTCGCTAATAACAACTAATAAACCTTCGGTCTCGGGGGCTTTTCCCCACTATTCACTTCGCCTTGGGCGAATAATTGTTGACTAATAGCCTCGATAGATAGATAGTCAAGTCTTTATAAATACCAAACAACACAATTCGTCGGGAATTCATTTAGGTGATTCGGCTCATACAGTATAGCCTACAATACCACACAGAACAAGGGAGACAACTGAGTGGAGTCTGACTGGACATACACAAAATACGTCACATTTAAACTAGTGACATGCGTTGATAGACAGATAGAAAGATAATTAAATATGTTCTATTATTTGCCTTGCGGAGCCAGCCAATCCTGTGCTCGTATGCAAATTAGCCATGTGCGCTTAACACAAGAAAGACGTAATGTTGAGAAGTCAATGGTAAAAACAGATAGCAAGCGAAAGCTAAACCAGACTGTATCATCACATATGGGTCCATTCTAACTTATGGTAAGAGTCTAGTCTTTAAATCTTTGCAGTGACTTAATGTTGATGATAAAACGGATTGTTTTCCATAAGATGAGTGTGCGACTGTGCGTGTGTCCTTTCCGGCTTAGGCATACTCGCATGGTTACGAAGGCCGTGTGGTTAGTTGTGGGCTTAGTGAAGTAGCATAGCCTTGGAGTTGGATAAGTTGGGAGTGATTGTGTACGGGCGTGCGACAGTGAGAGAGAGAGAGGACACACGCCGTGGTGATGTTTGGCTTGTTGTGGGCTGTCTGTCAGCATCCGCCGGGTTGGACGATGTGCTTTGTGCATGTGTTCAATGTACATCTGTCTTGTCGTATTTTCGGTAGATTGATGGTTAAATAATGTCACACCACGATTTATACTTGCAGGCACTCATTTGCAAGTGCACTGATTGCGTGTCCGATAGGCTAAGTTAGCCCATAGCTAGCATTATGCCTTCTATTTCTAGATTTTCTGACTAAGTTTATCGGTGCTTTCGAAACAATCGCTGTCGCTAGATTATGTGCTATTCACTGACAGTAAAAATAAATAAAAGTGTCGTTCGAAATTATACTGCTGTGGGCCATCATGCATGTTATTTGTGGTTCTTGCCACCTTAGAGGCCCTAGTTCTAGTAGCTGCTCGGCTGAGGATACCTTCCACCACGTCTCCCCAACGTGACGTCATCGCCGAATGGCGTTAGAAAACACCTGTTTCCGCCAAAAATGACAACAACTGGACTTAACACTATTTTGGAGACATTTTATAAATTTTACACATATTTTGAATGCTTTATGTACCCATTAATCAACTTCCACTTAACCTGCACGTAGGCCTTGAACGTAGGCCTTTAACTCTCCGCGGGGCATGCTGGGAAAAACGTACTTGTAACTTCACTCATGGTTTTGCCCATAGATATTTCTAGAACACGTTATACTGTATACACTATATACTACACTAACACTAAACGACTAACTTCTAAACGACTGAACAATAAACGAACACTAAACCTAACCCTAACCCATATATATCTATGGTTTGCCAAACGATCGTCATGAAAACGTAACTCTACCGCGGGGCATGCTGGGAAGATATTGCGGCGGCTAATAGCAACCATAATATTGAACGCTGCAATATATAATACAAAAAATATATATATATGAAGACATCGGACCTATTAAAGAATATATATCTACATAATAAAACTGAACTATGAAGTAAAAAAAAAAATATTTGCGTAAGCGATAATGACCGTTGATGCTTGTTGTGTGATTTGATTGTTTGATTCGTATAATAGTGTAGTCCGCATCCTCATCCTCATCGTCATCCGCTTATCCGGGGTCGGGTCGCGGCGGTAGCAGCTCAAGCAGGGGGCCCCAGACTTCCCTTTCCCGAGCCACATTGAACAGCTCTGACGGGGGGATCCCGAGGCGTTCCCAGGCCAGTGTTGAGATATAATCTCTCCACCTAGTCCTGGGTCTTCCCCGAGGTCTCCTCCCCACTGGTCGTGCCTGGAACACCTCCCAAGGGAGGCTCCCAGTGGGCATCCTTACCAGATGCCCGAACCACCTCAACTGACTTCTTTCTAAGCAAAGGAGCAGCGGCTCTAATCCGAGCTCCTCACGGATGACTGAACATCTCACCCTATCCCTAAGGGAGAAGCCAGCCACCCTTCTGAGAAAAATCATCTCGGCCGCTTGTACCCGTGATCTCTTCCTTTCAGTCATCACCCATTCCTCATGAGCTTTGCCTTGCGGCTCAGCTTTCTTTTTGTCACAACGGTGCGGTAAAGAGAACGCAATACAGCCCCCGCTGCTCAGATTCTCCGGCCAATCTCACACTCCATCGTACCCTCACTCGCGAACAAGACCCCGAGGTACTTGAACTCCTTCACATGGGCTAAGGACTCATTTCCTACCCGGAGTAAGCAAACCACCGGTTTCCTGCTAAGAGTCATGGGCTCAGATTTAGAGGTGCTGATCCTCATCCCAGCCGCTTCAAACTCGGCCGCCATCCGATCCAGTGAGTGCTGAAGGTTACAGGCTGATGATGCCATCAGGACCACATCATCTGCAAAGAGCAGTGATGAGATCCCAGACCATCGAACTGCAACCCCTCCCTACCACGACTGCGCCTCGATATCCTGTCCATGAATATCACAAACAGGATTGGGGACAAAGCGCAGCCCTGGCGGAGGCCAACCCCCCACCGGGAATGAGACTGACTGGCTGCCGAGAACCCGGACACAGCTCTCGCTTTGGGAGTACAAAGATTGGATGGCCCTGAGGAGAGACTCCCCCACCCCATACTCCCGAAGCACCTCCCACAGTTTCTCCCGGGGGACCCGGTCATATGCCTTTTCCAGATCCACAAAACACATGTAGACCGGATGGGCATACTCCCAGGCCCCCACCAGGATCCTTGCGAGAGTGAAGAGCTGGTCCGTAGTTCCACGTCCGGGGCGCGAAACCGCATTGTTCCTCTTCAATCTGAGGTTCGACGATCCGGCCGAACCCTCCTTTCCAGCACCTTTGGAGTAGACTTTACCAGGGAGGCTGAGAAGTGTGATACCCCAGTAATTGGTACACACTCTCTGGTCCCCCTTTTTGAACAGGGGGATCACTACCCCAGTTTGCCACTCCTCCTGGCACTGTACCCGACTCCCACGCAATGTTGAATAGGCGTGTCAACCACGACAGCCCCTCAACACCCAGAGCTTTTAGCATTTCTGGCTGGAGCTCATCAATCCCTGGGGCTTTGCCACTGCGGAGATGTTTAACTACCTCAGTGACTTCCATCAGGGAAATTGACGATGAACCACCATCAACCTCGAGCTCTGCCTCCATCATAGAGGGCGTCTTAGTCGGATAGTGTAGTGTTTAGTATAATTTGTTGCAGCAAAAGGTATTCGCCCCTGTAATCCCGCAATCATAACTCTTTGGCGCCGCTACTGCTTATGGGTAAACATGCTTCTTTGGCCTTTTGATTGGTAATTTGCCTCAAATCCAAAGTACATCTGAAATTTGAGTATCGATACTGCAGAGAATGATTGATTTGATTGAAACCGTTTCAGAAATTCAGTATCGATATTTTTGATATCACTAGTAGGGAATAAATAAATGCTATTTATGCTTATTTATTCAAACTATCTCCTGTCACGCCCATATGATTCTGTTCCCCGGACGATAAACTACCATTACCTGCCCCGTTATTTAAACTGAAGAACATGGGTTTCCATTGAGGAAATCTGCTTATTATCCTCGATCCTAGACTCATCTAACGATCCAACTTATGTATAAAGTATGTAAAATTTTGTGCTGGTGAAGTCTTTGGTTATTTAGTTTCAAAATCTTGCTCTCTTCTAACTTCTCCAACGGTGCCCTCAGCAGCTTTAAAGGTGACATATTATACTTGTCCACCTAGATGTGTGCTGGATAGATCAGTCTACCAGCCTACCCAGTGGACTGTAGCAAACGTTGCTCATCTATCCGTCACACGTCTAGGTGGACACGCCCACCTGTGTGGACACGAAGAGGCAGACTGTGATGTCAGAAGAAGCAAGATATTCAAAAACGGCTTGTATCGTAAGACATCAGTTGAACCCGCGTCTTTCCCCGCCGTTCTCTCCTCCTCAGGAGGATGTGTCGTGGTGGCGCGGCGGAGAACGCTGGCGCCGCCGCCACCCCAGAGAGGCCGGATCGGCCACACCTCCGTCTATGACCCTGACTCGGGACGCATCTTCGTGTTCGGCGGCTCCAAGAACAAGCAGTGGTTCAACCATGGTGGACCATGTGTGGTGTGTGTGTGTGTGTGTGTGTGTGTGTGTGTGTGTGTGTGTGTGTGTGTGTGTGTGTGTGTGTGTGTGTGTGTGTGTGTGTGTGTGTGTGTGTGTGTGTGTGTGTGTGTGTGTGTGTGTGTGTGTGTCTCCCAGGTTCAATAGCCACCGTTACCATTGAACAGTTCTTTTTTTTTCTTTTTTTTTATCGTTGTTTTATTCTTCTGTTAAATTATTAATTTCAATTTGTATGTGTGTTATTAGACTGTGGGGTCAATGAACCACCAATCATAACAAACCTTACCAAATACGACTACTCATACTCTAAAGGGTTGATTAAGTAGTGAATAATATGGAATAATTAAGACGTCTTCCTCATTTTAGGCCATATATGGCCCTTTTTAACCCGGCGGCCATCTTGGTTTTAAACAATACCTGGCTTGGGGCAACTGAGTTAGTGGGCCAGAGGTTAGAACCAAGATGGCGGCCAGGTGAATACAGCCCATTGTGTAACCTAGGCTAGGATACCAGCAACAACATGAGCTCATCTTTCCCCCAGGTCATTAACCCTGATTCTCTCTCTCCCCCCATTCCCCCCCTCTCACTCCCCCCCACCAGGCCCAGGGTAAGGTGCCCCCTCTGGCCTACCACAGCTGCAGCATGTTCGGGGGGCGAACTATTTTGTGCTGGGAGGGGTGTTCCCCTGCCACACCCGCAGCCCGACGGCTGCAGCGACTCCCTGTACATCTTCGACCCCTACCTCTCCATCTGGTACCAGCCCATCGTCACGGGCGACAAGCCCTCCCCCCGCTCCGGGTATGACGACTTATTTGAAAACTTAAAGGGCCCCTATTTCATCACAAGGTGCGAGAGGGATGAGCCGTTACAAGCCGTTTCCGTTTTGTAACAGGGCCATTTAGATTGTTCAGTCCACTGTGACCCACAGTGGACTGAATTAATTGAGATGCATTTCGATCCAGGAGCAGATCTAGGGGTTAAGGCATATTGCTCATGGGTACCTACTGCCTATTAGTACAGAATCGAATTAAGGATCAATTGGATGTGATAAGATGGTGCAGCGGTATTCAATATATGCCACCACCTGTGTGTTGGCCCATGGCAGGCTCTGGAGGCTGGGGAGGGGAGCATGTTGGTTGGATCGGTGGAATTGTCAAGTGTTGGCGTCTCAGCATGAAATATTCGTCTTAGAGGAAGCTGAGGGCGGAACCAAATTCATTTTTATTATCATTTATCATCTACTGTATGTTGAATGTTTTCCACATGTTAGTCCTCTTCAAAGGGTTTGTTTTTAAATGAATGACGAGGAAAGTTGTGTCACAAATGCCCACTTTAATCCTGTTATTTTTCTTTGCCGTGTGGCATTGTCTTTCTGTCGCGCTCTCCCTCCCTGTCCATCAGTCACTCAGCGTGTGTGATGCAGGCGAGGAAGATCTATTTGTTTGGGACCCCCATCTGCTACAACGACATGTACACACTAGACCTGGGTAGGTCACACAAACAGACAGGCAGGCAGACAGACAGACAGACAGACAGACAGACAGACAGACAGACAGACAGACAGACAGACAGACAGACAGACAGACAGACAGACAGACAGACAGACAGACAGACAGACAGACAGACAGACAGACAGACAGGAATTCAATCACATCCATCATGATTTGCCCTTCTGAAAACTGAATTGAAAGATTATATTTGTGTTATTCTAAAAAGTGAAGAAAAAACAGGGATTTATGAAAAGAAAAGAGTTCCAAGTGACCAAACAAACTAAAGTGCCTCTGGTTGTAGGGCCAGGTCATAAAGTTACGTTTTCTAGTTTTTCTTCCGTACTTTGAACAATAAAACTTCAAACTTATCAGGCAATAGGTAAAGAGGCTCATGGGGAAGGTCACCCCCTCACTCTCCATCGAGTTTCACACCCTCATCCTCCAACAAGCTCAACCTAGGAAGCAACATCAGCAACAAGAGTATCAAAGGTCCTTTCAACGAAAACTCAAACTTCTCCAGTCAATATATATTTTCAGACTTCCTGTCTCCACCTGTCATTTGTGTGGGGGAGAGCGTCAGGCTAACAGAGTGGTGAAGGCAATGACATAGCCTACTGTATTTTAGTGAGCGTATTCTGAGATGGGGGGGACGGGGGACGGGGGGACGAAGCAGTCAGGGGCCTCGCCCTTCAAAAGCGTGATTCAGAAAATGAATTTGAAGTGGTAGTTACATTGTAATGAGTCATGAGGAAATGCTATCATCTATAAGCGAGTTGTTATCCAGGAGAGTTTAGTCATCTAATATGAACCAAGTGACAAATGCGACAGCCCTCGGGCACCTCCAGATTGAGTGATCAGTGTAATGGCTAACATCCATGCGGAATGAGCTCCTCACCTATATAAACTGTAGGAGTCAGCCACTTGCTTTGTCTCCTTTGACGTTTGGTTGGTTTAGGGTTTTTGGTACTTTGCACAAACATCACATTCTCCAATCATCCACACACAGCACTCATGACTGATTACTGATTGACATGCATCACTTTAACTTACTTTACGTTAAGTTGGTTGAATAAACTATGATTGTTAAAGCTATGTGTTGTCTCCTCCTTGTCATACCCTTGAGCCGGGCTGTGAGTGACACAAACCACAACTGCATTTACAATGGAGATAAATAGACGCTGTGAATCATGTTGTCCGCCAGGGGGTGACAGCGGACCATCAGCTGTTGCCAAAATCCAGATAAATTAGTGGCTGATTTTGGAGGTTATCTCTTACATTTTAACAATATAATGCATTTGACCTTATACTTTATTTGGTAAAATATATGAATCCCGGTGGTTTAAATCGTTGTCATTTAGAACAAAGCTCTACTTTTGTAGTCCTATGTTCTTCTGAATCGCCGCCACTTACCCTACCGCATCACCATAACAATGACTGCTTTGATTGCGTTACCGCGTCTCTTTTTCATCAGTGCTTTGGATTGAGACAGTGCCATTGATTTATACTCAACCCCTAGCATTTGTGTTCGTGTCTACATAAGATCTCTCTACTGGTCCCAAACCGTCTCGTTTGCTTATGTCAGAATTTCGCATGGCGCGCTGATCTCTTTATAGTTACTATTATTTATTTAGTCTTTAGTTATCTATTTATACTGGTGCAATCCAACCACATCTTCCTTGCAATATTATGAGACCTATTTTCGTGATAGGTTTTAACAAGTTATATGTAGCCTACAGTATATTTAAAAATATTAAATGAAATGTGAAAATATTTTGACCAGTTATTTTGTTTCGGATAATCCAAATACATTTACTGAGTACGAGAAGTCTTTTAGGTTTAGTCTAATTGGAAAAAGATGTGTAGCCCTTTGAACCTTTTTCTTAGGATGTGACGCAACATAATTTAGATATAGAAACCTTTTACAACCATTCGTCATGTGCAATGATCATGTGCAACTTTGATGGTCATGGAACAGTTTGCACTCCAAGTACCAGGAGGGGATGTCTTGACATATTTAAATAATATCATATTCTAGTATGATAATTGATCATATATTTAGGACATTTGGGCCAAAATATTACCAAGCATAACACTCGATGTCTGGTGAAATGTAAAGGAGCCATTTAGGGTAATTGTCATGATGGCGATAGTAGGTCTGGTGAAACGTTATTATAACACAACTTAAAAATGCGCGTGTGTGTGTGGGAGGGAGGCGGGGGAGAGAGAAAATAAAGAGCAAGAGAAAATTATATGAAGGGGGAGAGAGTGAGGATAAAAGAGAAGGGAAAAGTCAGAGAGAGAGAGAGAGAGAGAGGGGGGGGAGAGAGAGAGGCTTCAGGACGCATATGCGTCATAGCGCATCTCCACTCTTTATTTACACTTGGAACCATATTTGCATGACCTCTCCGAGCCAAACAATAGAACGGCACCTGTCTCTCACACACACACACACACACACACACACACACACACACACACACACACACACACACACACACACACACACACACACACACACACACACACACACACACACACACACACACACACACACACACACACACACACACACACACACCTGTACTCTCCGGAAAAGGCCGAACCTACCCGAACAACCCCCCACCCCCCACCACCACCCACCTCCACCGTCTCAGTCGTGGTGCAAGCAGCCATGTTGCTGCGAGCTTGTTCCGGTATCAGGGCTGGATCGTGCGCATAGGCTGCCATCGGGCCCAGCTCTCTGCCTCCCCCTCTCCCCCCTTTTGCTGCGTTGACACGCACCTCCTCACGAAAAGCTCCAGCGGTGCCGCTGCTGCTCATGGATTTTTACAACCTGATGATTCTCTCTCCGCTCGCCTCGTCACGGAAATAACAATCGGTGCGCCGTGAAGACCGGACCAACGGGTATGCGTTGCCCCAACCGCAGTGCAGCAGCAGCACGTATGAACGACCTTTATTCGGATCACGCAACGACACAAGGAAGCGCGACGACGCGGTGTGTCCGCCGTGAGTGTGGAGTTGTGTAGGTTTCCGACGGGCTGCCTTCAGACTGCAACGCACCAGCCCCAGTGAGGTCCATGGGCTAACGTCGGCTAGCCGATAGCTAGCGCGACACATTCGTGTACTGGTACCGCTTGCCATGTGACCTTATTATACACAAAGTATCCGTTCACTTTTTTGAGTCGGCTGTGTTGTTTTTGGATCGATCGCCAAGGGATATCTCTGATCGATTTTTTTTTTTTTGTATCGGATTGTAAAATGTCGGGATCTCGCCGGTGGTTCTAACTTTTGGCCTGAAGTTTGGAGAAGACAGCGGATTTAATTTTAGAACTCCCGGGGAGAACCACCGCAACACGACAGCAGAACCCCCACCCCTCTAACCCCCTACCCGCCGCTCCGCAGAACCGTCGTCGTGGTTCGCCCGTCCGGGACCGCGGATTTGAACGGACCGGACCTCGAACCTTTTCCCCCAACTTTTCCCTCCCCGCTAGCGACCCCAGCTAGCCCGTCAACGCCACCAGAAGCTCCTCGGTCCCCGCTCCGCCCCGCTGTATGCCGATCAAAACGTGGATTTAGTTGGGTTTTTGTCAGACCTCGGCCCCAGCCTTTTCAGGGTGTTTTTTCCCAGGACCGGGGCTCGTTGTTGGAACATGGGACGAGTGTCGCTGCTAGCTAGTCGCTAGCTAGCAGGCTAACAGAACTAGCCGCCGATGTGGGGGTTTCAGACTTGTTGATTCACTAGCTATCTGTCGTGAGCTAGCTGGCTAGCACTGGGTCGGTCTGGGAGGGCTCCCACACCACCAGGTTCCTACTTTTAACAAGTTTATAAATGCCCAACAGACACTTTTAAAGAGTATCTCCGGTTTCATCTCTTCCTTCTCCTGTTTCTACAACTAAAACACAAAGCAGGCTGAGATGTCTACCAGAATCCCTTTGGTACAAGTCATTGAGAACTCGGCAGGACAGGTAAGACTTGTTCCAACAACGTTGGGTTTTAACCCCTGGTGCTAATACTTAATTAAATAGGAAGTCGTCTTATACACTGTTTGAGGAACTATGAGGAGAACATAGTGGTGGCTTGAGATTATTTATGTTTTCCTTTCCGCTCCAGGAGCTTTCCCACGCAGTTTACGACATATTTCACGCCTATTTAGTTGGACATTTGGGTTTCTGTTTACTGTCAAAGGACATGCCCTATTGCAGAAAATATTTAATTACACCTTTCTTGAGAACTAAAGCAATCCCTTCCACTTTTCGTAAGACCTAACCTTATTGCCACACACACAACTTGTTTCTGGCTGTGTTTAATGGCATGGCCCACTGATATCTTCATCCACCTGGAACAGCCTCGGAAAGGAATAAACAATATGAAGCAGAACTTTTTCCAATGCGATCAACCAGTCCAATTCAAGTCAGTTTGGTGCTTACTGGTGTTTTTAAGGGGGGGATTTTCCAGCTGTCCCGTTGGATGATACAAAACATAAACATGTCACCACTATGGAACAAAAATATGTAATAGTTATGCATTCACCCATAGCACAACATCAGTACATGACCTAAATCGCTAAATATGAGCTCCCTTTGGCTATTAAAAAACCAGGCAGTCATGACAGCAATTTCAGGGGGACGACCAAATGTGTATTATTGGCTGCATTTTGTGCAAGTCATCTCATAAGTCACATATTCACTCCGTGCCTTTCGGTTCACGGCTCCAAAAAACCTTTCCCTCCATAAGCTTCTGTCAATGCACTTGTTCTTGGAATATTGGGATGTGGGGCACGACACTTGTAGAAGTTAGCCCAGTCTCTCCCCCCCCCCCCCCCCCCCCCAGCGCTTGCATGGCTAGGGGTCCCTGGCCTTGACAGGACACTTTGAAGCTACGTCACTAGTTGGGTGGGATTAAGAAGAGTGCAGCAACACACCACCCACATGGAAACCAAAACCTCAAGTGGCGCCAGCCATCGCACCTACCTAGCAATGGATCAGCATGTCCGTAGACCAGGGAAATCAGTGCATGAGATGCTAGCCTCCCCCCAAGAAAAACCCAATGGCCTGTAAATCATTGTTATGGATCAGACCTTTGGTGCTATGACTAATGGTGCAGTAACACATTAACTTTTAGTTTCAACCCGGAACCCTGGATTTGGGACTTGCCAAGCCCCGATGCAAATGAGCGTGGGAAACCATTTTAGGATTTGCATACACCTAGTGTCACTGTGCTGGACGCCACACGGGCAGGAAACGCAGTGTTCTGTCGTATGGTGGAGGAGTTGCGCCCTAAAACGGTGTGACCAAGAACACTTCCCAGACCTCCAAAGAAATGAGTAATGAATGATAGCTCAGAGGTCATGTGACAGGTTATGTTGAATGGGAAATTAGGTTTCGTGACGTTTAACCAATTTGCCTTGATTTCATTAGCCACTTATTATCCCAGCACACGGAAATAGTTTTCAACTAGTATGTCGTTTACCGGTAAAGAAAGCAGCTTACTCTAATGCAAGCGTTGGGTTGTTGGTGTGTTGCGGTGTGGTGTGGGTGTTGAAGCCTGGGTTGGCGTTTTCTGTGTGTTGTGGAGGTGAGTTCGAGGGAGCCCAGAAGGTGTGTCCAGTTCTCCTTTTGTCACAAGACGACGTAGGAATGTCTGACGTATTGTGTGGCAGGTGACTGATTATGGCAGTACCATAAAAGGAACCAAACTCTTTCCACATGGTGACTAGATTACCCATTTTGTGAGAGCTTCCGTTTGGACCTTGATATTTACCACTCTGACCTCCTTGGATTCTGTTTCATTGTTTAATACCTTGACGAAGACTTCAAAATTTACTTGGCTAGCCGGTGTGGAGTCCTAGATAATTGCAACCCAATTCACGGTTCTAGCGTCATGCTAGCTCTTTAGCACCCTTGGTGTATTACGTAAAGATTATGGTAAACACCCATGGTTTCCGTATGACTATGACCGTGTGAGTCAATATGTTGTGGGTTGGGTAAGCTAATCAAGATAACGCCACACTGGATTTAATGCCAAACCACAGTATCCCTTCACTCGCTATCCGTACAAGTAGGAAGTTCTTTGCTCTGCCGGTGCTAGGTTTGCTTATTATATGTATTAAAAACAATCAGATTCACATTCTTGCCCAAACTAGTTAGGCTCATTGACTGTTCGATATTTGTTGAAGAGGACTTTGTTTTACAGTTGACAGCCAGGGCCAATAAATGTGCATATCTACTTCCATCAGCCAATCAGTGAGCACTTTGATGGTTCATTCAAATTAGAATGAACTGTCAAAGTCTGAACCCGCCTTGGACTTGTAGTCTAATGTACAGGCACTTTACCTGTCGAGGGTATTCAGTTATGTTAGTTTTGTGTGTTTTGGCCATGGGGGATGTGGCATTGCAGAAAGTGGACCCTTGTATTACTCTTGAGAGTGTGTGCATGTGGGTTGACCTAAGGAAGCCCCCTTCACTTTGGACCAGGGGAGGGAAAGAAACCTAGAGTGCAGCTGAGCTGGCTGTTATTCCGGTAGGTGTAAGCGAGTTTATACACACGCATGGCTGGTAACTGTACCTGGGACAAAGGTCACAGACCATAATGTAGCTGATTATATAAGGCTGCGGCCATGGCTGTCACACGTGTGTGTGTGTGTGTGTGTGTGTGTGTGTGTGTGTGTGTGTGTGTGTGTGTGTGTGTGTGTGTGTGTGTGTGTGTGTGTGTGTGTGTGTGTGTGTGTGTGTGTGTGTGTGTGTGTGTGTGTGTCTGTCCATGCTATTAAATACCAGCGTGCACGCGCACACACACTGATGTCATTCCTTGCCACATCTTTTCCGGGATCTATTTCTGGGATATTATAAATTCAGTGTTTGCTGTTGTTGACCACACTCCCAACTCCCAACCACTTCCCTTGTCCACTCGCAGCTGCATCTTCTGGGGGGGAGCAGAGGAGGCTTCATATTAAGGGTCTCAGGCTAGCAAGACCCCAACTAGGTTTATAGGTTAAAGGCCTTGGAACACACACACACAAGTACACACGCACGCACGCGCAGTCACACGCACAGTCGAACACGGACACACACACACGCCCTCTCTCTGAAAGGGCGGTATAGTAAGCGTCTGCGGTGTTGTGTTTCCCAGTACGCGGGACGAGATGGCACCACGCTTTGACACTTCGCCCCGACGGCGGTGACAGATAGACCCCTGAGCCCGCGGGGCTGTCGAGATACGCGCGGGCTATATTTTACTCCCTGCTTCCTGATCGATTGTCTGAATCGGCAGAACGGAGACTAGGTGAAGTACGGAGTTCCTACTTTGGCATCAAGGTCAATCGGATGTTTGGTCGTGACGACGGAAATAATAGTTAATGTCTGATGATTGAGGACTTGAATCGAGGGACGCAGTTAATATTGTAGGCTAATAATTGTTTAAACATTCAGACGGGACTTCCCAGTTGCTTGACTGATGTTTGTCCCCGAGCTCATAATAGGAAACCACCTGGTCCAAAATGGCGGCGCGTATCTATTCCGAAGTGTGCGCATCGCGGGGGACCCACTCCACCACCCCCTCCCAGATGTGTCTGAAGCCTTCTATTGTCCAGTTTCCTGCCTCAAATGTCCCCTGTCCATTCATCCTGCAACATCCTTAGATTAAATAAAGTAAAGAGAGGGCTCCTGGAACGCCACTGTGCCGGATTGTTACCTTGGCCACCGTGCCATTGTTTGTCTGGACACAATCCAGTCTAGGGCCCCCTGCTGCGACCTATTCATAGGCATGGTGTGTGATGGCTTTTCACCGTTTGAACCGTTCCTCCAACGAAAAGGTGTGTGTGTGTGTGTGTGTGTGTGTGTGTGTGTGTGTGTGTGTGTGTGTGTGTGTGTGTGTGTGTGTGTGTGTGTGTGTGTGTGTGTGTGTGTGTGTGTGTGTGTGTGTGTGTGTGTGTGTGTGTGTGTGTGCGTGTGTGTGTGTGGCTGTAATGGAACTATGATCCGCAAAGGAATGGAGGTTGATACCAGCTGGTCAGAATCATCCCAAAGTCTATCATAACTGAGAACGTTTCCTGCAGTTGTCCAGTCTATACACTTTGCCGTCTTTTCGAGTGGGTTGACTCCTACTACTACTTTTTTGTTTTTTTTGTCGATAGCATGGCTGGGATGGGTTGGGAATGTAGGACAGAACAGCAAAGCAAACACTATTGCCTGTGGATTTCAGTTCATTCTAGTTCAGAAGCTAAGAAGTGCCGTATCTAAGTGAGGGCGATCTATTGTGCTGGTGTTACCGGGCAGATTGAACCTGAGGCCTGGCTATAACATCCAGGCAGCTAGCATGATCTCTTTTCACGACTGCAGTTCATCAAGTCAGTTTAAGTCTTTAACCCGCTGTTCAAATGGCTACCCACTAATAGTCTACCAAACGTTAGCCGGGTTAGAAGCGCCAAAGTCGACCAGGTTTTCGCTCGTAAGAATTAAACAAATCTGCCTTTTTGAAAGATGCCAATTGTTTAAAACCGCTACGGCTAGACCTTGTATGAAATAATAGAGGGCAATCATTTTGAAAACGTCCATCTCTTCGCCCTTGTTGCTACATGAAAGAAAAAAGAAAAAAAACATAATAATTGACAAGAAATAGTGGCTTGGGTCTAGTCGAGACAGGCACACAGAGCTATGCTGTCGTACGAGGAGTTCTTAGAGCCTGTCACTCTTCAGTGAAGAGGACTTGGACCTGGCTGAGGGGTAATCTCCAGGGATGCTGGGTCTCAGAGGGAGCATCGTGACCGCTGCCAGGGAGAGCAGGGCGAGAGGTCCACCCTGATGGCTAATGACGGAGAGCAGGAGACGGGAGGAAGGAACCGTGGAATGGAGATATGCTGCATGGACCGAACAAAGGGTTGTTTCAGGGGGTCAAAAAATAGTAAATCGAATAAACGTGGCGGGACTATTCGACCGACGGATTGAACTAATCACTCCCGGCCGACGAGGAATATCTTTGATCGGGGCTAGTCCTAATGCATACACCTGTTCCCATTTCCTATTGGCTGGGAACAGCCAAGCCATTATCCATCTGTCTGTTTATGTCTTGAATGCTAATAGCATCTGTAGCGCTTTGATGCACTTGCATAGACAACACCAGTATTCTTTCCACTGCTTGTGCGCGAGTATTTACAGCATTTATCTGATGCCAAGCCTGGATCGATGCGCTTAACGGATGAGTCACCGCATCGACAATGTATAGCGAGCAAGCGCGCGCACACACACACGCACGCATGTAGACAGACACACACATACACTCCAGTACACATTGGAGTTCCGCCCAGGAAACCATAAATTATGGCTCTTTCCTACCAGACCAGTCACTAGGCAGAAAGACAAAGCCTGCCTGGGCCCTAGCAACCGAGAACCTGCGAGAGAGAGAGAGAGAGAGACACACACACACACACACACACACACACACACACACACACACACACACACACACACACACACACACACACACACACACACACACACACACACACACACACACACACACACACACACACACACACACACACACACACACACACACACCTCTTGTTCATTCTCACACAGGCGTTCATGGACGTGTAAATTCATACCTTCTCTCATTCATTACCCCTCTCTCCCTCTGCCACTCTTTATTCATTGATCCCCGTACCGCCAATGCTAAGAAGCCGTGGCTCGTGCTCCTGTGTGTTGAGTGTGTGACGCAGAGCGTCGTCCACCAACGGCGACGTGTCCTCGTACCCTAGCAACACCTCCCGTCTGGCTGTTTATCCAACAACGCAATGATGCCCTCTGCACCCATAACGCCCAAGAGTGTGTGTACATATGTGTGTGTGTGTGTGTTGTGAGCAGCGCGGGGCTATAGAACTGGTCTTTCCAGCCGGGCGGCTTGTGGCTGGTGGGGTGTGTTAACTGAATCGCATCACGCACGTCAGGGTTCGATGTCACTCAGGTACTGGCAGGGTGGATTCTTCTGTTTTCAAAGGGCGCCTCTTTCTCTCTCTCTCTGTCTCTCTGTCGCTCTGTCTCTCTGTCGCTCTGTCTCACTCTCTGTCTCACTCTCTGTCTCTCACTCTCTGTATGTGTGCATGTGTCTCTCTCCTTCTTTCTCTGTCTGTCTCTCTCTCTCCCAAGTCTCTGTCTCTCTCTCTCCAAGTCTCTGTCTCTCTCTCCAAGTCTCTGTCTCTCACACTCTCCCTCTCTCTCGGTCTCTGTGTCAGCATGACGCAACAACTGCCATTTCTCTGTGTGGTTTCTGTTTTTTTCTTTCGTCAGCCCATAGTTTGGTCTAAGGGACAGCAGGGGCGTGTCCTTTGTCCCCGTGTTAACGCAAGACGTTACCGTCTGGCCGGTTATGCATGCAGTAGGGGTGTAACAATACATGTATATTCGTATTTAAACCGAATCTGTACGGACGTCACGGTTCGGTGCATGGATTTACACGGAGAATACACGGTATAAAATTAAATAAAGCTGGCATATGAATTAATTCATGTAATGCAGAACTAATGTATGATACGCAAGTTCTTCAGGGACAACCAATGGCGCGTTTCCAACGGCGGATGCTGGTCGGTTGAGTTCGCCAAGGTGCGGAACGGATCGCGTTTCCACTGCCAAAAGTGGGCGTGACCCGCACTGTGAGCCGTACTCGTCTCGCTGTACTCCTCCGTTGGGGATACTGAGACGCCTGAAAGGGTGCCGGCAAGTTCGAGCCACACCCACGCCGTCCGTTGATTTGTCGAACAGAATGGCACTTCCGTGAGACGGGGATAATAACAAACAAACACATCATCCGCACACACGGTATTTCTGGATCGGCTAAAGCTTCGTTTATTGAAGAAAATGTCGCACAACAGTTTGCCGAACTTCTTGGACGTCCTACATTGTTGATCTTTGTTCAATGTGCGCGTTCATCTTTTTCCTTGGATTTATTAGCAGGCTACGCTGTTTCGGGCTGCTATGAGGTCACAATGCTAACGTATCTGCTACAGCTATCCCCATCCGGTTTAAATCCCCCCCCCCCCACGATGAGGGTACTGTCGGCGCTGGAAACGCGAGCTGTAACTGAGCTGCGCCGAACCGCACCTTCACTACTCCACCAAGCCGCACTGAACCGACCCGCTCCCTCCCGTGGCAATGCGCTAATTCTGTGTACTTTGCACTGTCATAAATAAGGCAGGCTGCATTTTCAGTTTTGTAACTGATTGTCTTATTTGTTTACAAATTACGGATGTAATCTGGAGATGATGTGGGGTACTTATTGTTTACTGTTTACATCTTAGATTAAACAGTTCAGGCTGTTGCAGCTAGCTCAGGGGAGAGACTGTATGACACTGGGTGGTACAACCTGAGACATGCACAATAAAAAAAGAATGGCCTACTGCATTTTTGTTTTTCTTTTCTCTTATTTGTACCGAACGCGTACCAAAGTGTGATGTATGAACCGAACCGTGACTTCAGTGTCTGTTACCCCCCTAGCATGCAGACAAGTCTGCCAAAAGTATCCATCCAGATTTATAATTGTTTTTATTTTTATGTATGGAGAACGTGGACGTTAAAGATTGCTTAACCAGCGAAGGCTTGCCAGTGTCTAATGGGATTCGTTCTATATGAGGGGGGGATTTTGTCTGACATTAAATATAGAATTGTATTATTAATGTAAAAATTATATCTGATAAACGATTGGTGCCGGTATGGTCTGCCTTGTAGCTACAGACCCACCAAGCTCCACCCTCCCCTGCCCCCCCTGCAGTCCGCTGGGTGGGGTTGACAGCGACGGCCCCTTGCTCTGATTCCGTCAGTCATCCATCAGGGCCACCACACAGTGTTCCACCTGCAACCATCATCTACCCATCTATCCATCTGCCATGGTCCTGTAACCCTGACACACACACACACACACACACACACACACACACACACACACACACACACACACACACACACACACACACACACACACACACACACACACACACACACACTGGAGTAGGTACAGGAGCATGCAGGGATCCACACTGTGACTCTAGCTGTGAAAGCTGCTCTGAATTGGTCATACACTGCCTTGCACACATACACAGGGTCTCACAAACACACCCACACACGCATGACTACACACTCTCGGTAGTTAGGATAATCTGAGGCAGGAACATACGTGAGGGGGGGGGGGGGGGCAAACAAGAACACACACGCACACACACAAAATCGCACACACACACTGCATTCACAGCAAACTGAGACTCTGCGTTGCAACCCCTTGCTAAAGCAAGCGGCCTCTCGCAGGTTTACTTAGCTGTGTGTGTGTGTGTGTGTGTGGGTGTGTGTGTGTGTGTGTGTGTGTGTGTGTGTGTGTGTGTGTGTGTGTGTGTGTGTGTGTGTGTGTGTGTGTGTGTGTGTGTGTGGGAGGGGAGGGGACAATGTTGGAGAGGGGAAAGAGAACAGTTAAAGTGTTTGAGCCGGTGTGGCTCGCTCACGTAGGGAATTGACCCAATTCAAGCTTCAAGCATTCCCGCCATAACAGTCCCCCTAGTCCCTGTTCTTTTTCCCTCCTTTTAAGTCTTCCCCCACTTCCTGTTTATGTCCCCACTGCATTGGCTCCGCCTTCCTTTTGAAGCGTCCAATGGCTGAGGTTTGTCACAGGCTTCCAGATGACCCATCACCATCCACTCAATTTAAGTGCAGAGTAATCACCGGCAGGCTTCTGTGTTTTAGAGTCGACACTTTGAGCCGGTGACTCTAAAAGACACTCGCTTAGCGGAATGATTTGTGCTTCTGAGCGGCAGCCTCCGCCTTGTGTAAAACCCAACGATGCACAATGTAATCCCTGCTGCCGTTCCCTAATGGCTCCCCGGTTCTGACCAGCACTGGCGGAAGGGAGGGAGGGAGCAGGTGAGAGGAGCAGCAAGGCAGGGAGAAGGAGAGGGCTGGAGAGCGAGGGAGAAAAGGAAAAGAGTTGGCAGGATACAAAAGGCGACAAATCACCATGGCAACACAGTCGCCACGACGTGCGTGTGTGTGTGTGTGTTTCTCCACCCGCCCACCCGTTGAAGATAATGTAAGAGCCCTATGAGGATGTGTTACTCGGAGGATAAACAGCTCTTGTTCTGCTGCACACGGCAAAGATGGCCGAAAAAAACCAAAAACCGACATGGGCAATATTTTCTAACTTTGAAGTATCGTGCCATTTTTTTGTTATTGAAGGATTACATTTTTCAATTCATTACAGTGATTCACGACTGTAGATGTAAATCTCTTCACAAAGGAGGGATTCAGCTTCCTCCATCACTTCCATTTTTCTAATCGCTCTGCGGCGCGGCATCCTCAATCCACTCCCCCCTCCCCGACGGCTATTTTTGGCCGTGCGGCGCCGAGGTCATGATCTCCTCGCTCAGGGAAGGGCCTTGTTTGTGTCCCGGGCTTTTCCGATCCTCTCCTGCCTGTCTGACCACAACCCCACACATGTAAACAACATCATAATCTCTCTCCACCAGTTCACACACGCCACCTGTAGTAGGGCCCATCGCACTGCGGGGACGGGGTTTGGGTGAGGCTCCTGTTTCCTCTGCGACCAGTGCCAACCGTTGATACTATCTTAATTGATGCATTGCGCAAATCTCTGCATTTGCAACAAGCACTTTTACTAGCTTTTAAACAAAAAAAAGTAATGTTTCCGGCACCATTGAAGCACCATTTTAAGAGTGTAGTAAAGGTATTGTCCTCGGAAAATACGAAAAGCGATACTCATTCCTAGACCTCGGTTATGGCCTACAGTTTTTCTCACACCTTTCAGCAAAGCAATTGTCCCCCCCTAGGTATTTCAACATTTGTATGCGCTATTCACTATAAAGAATTGGCTACAGGCTTTCTCTTGTCATCGTTTGTTGTTGGCTCCGTAATGTGAAGAAGGGACGTTGCGCGTGGATGTATTTTCAGGTGTTGGTTGGGCGGCCATTATTAAAGAGGCCGCCCGTCACTTCCTGTTGCAGCACCTTCAGGAATAAGGGTGGGAATCTGTGGCGTTTCTGTTGGATGTATCACCATCATGTTGAGTTGCACCTCGGAATATGGGCCCTTTTAAGGAAAACGTTTTGAATATTAACAGGAAGAAAGGGTTATTTGTGGGCTGTGGTTATAAAAATCAAGGCAGACTTCGGTTTGTGGTTAAATCCAAAGAAAGGCCAACCTGTGTGTGTGCGTGTGCGCACACGTGCAAGAGTGCGTGCGGGCAGGGCAGTGTCCAGTCAGCATATCTAGATTAGTAAAGGTCACTGATAATGGAGGCCCTAGTCTAAGTGTGTGTGTGTGTGTCCTAGTGGTGGCTGGAAATGGCCACCCAGGTAGGGCGTCCGGAGCCGTGTGTCCTAGTGGTGGCTGGAAATGGCCACCCAGGTAGGGCGTTCCTCAGAGACCGTCTGCCAGCAGCACTACTGTATGGTGTTGAAAAAGGGGGGGGGGGGGGGGCAGGGGGGGTCTCCCGAGAGTACAGACTTTATAAATACCAGCCCAAGTTAGTGCAAGATATGCAGAGCTGTGTGTGTATGTGTGTAGTTCTATCTTGGCCTTCATGACTCAGTCGCAGCATCAGCGAGTAAAGTGAGAGGTACAAAACAATGTCATACATTGTCCTCGTCTAAAATCGTCTTTTGGGGAGGGGGGAGGTTGTCTGGCTCTACAGGGGGGGTGAGTGTGTTTGTGTGCGCGCATGCATGTGTTTGTGTGTCGGCCTGCAGCTGCTGAAGAATGAAGGAAGATTCAGAGGAGACGACCAAAATAGGCGGACATGAAAGAGGAGAAGAGAGTAGGGAAGGGTTGAGGCCAGGGAGAGCTAACGTGTACTTACTGCGTGAGTCTGTGGGGGACGCTTTTCATGGGTCTTGACGTACATTGAAACGGCTAAAATTGTTATATAAGTTCAGATAAGTTACGCTGTCAGCTCATCACAACAATTGATTAAAATCTGACAGATTTGTGTTTGACCTGGTGAAATTAAAGTTAGGGTAGGTATTTTGGAATAAGCTGCCCAGATTGATCTTGATTTTAAAAGTATCCAACTAAGTACCCCCCCCCCCCCCCTCCCTTCGGGCCTCAAAAGCCACTCCCCCAAAACGAGTGATTACCTATCTAGCTTTAGCAAAAGGTCTGCCTAGTCTTGTGGAAGACTTGCATGAGTGCACAGATAGACTTTTAGGTAGGTAGACAAGTAGGTAGACCTTCTTATCATTCCATTATGGCCAAATTTAAATGATTTGGGTATAATGAAATTCCTAATTTAAGTATGAAATTACTTATTTCAGGCCTGCAACAGCCGTTGATTGCCAATATTGTTCTGTAATTTGCCATAGCATTTTATTTTTTGATTGCTGGTTGTAAAGAGAATTTCATCAAATATTGCCAAAAATGTTTCCAACATGAACATCTCACCCTAGCTTAAGTGATTGCCCTTTCTGTGTTTCTAATAGACTGCCATACATGCGTCAAGGCTTAAGTATAATTGATCCAGGCAGGCCGCTAAACCATAGCATAGCTACCGCTAAAGTTCCTGTTGACATATCGACACTTCATGTGGGGGCTATCTTAACAGCTCTCTTCAAAGCAGTGGGCGGGATTTGGGATTAGCATCTCTAAATGGGGAAGATAGCAAGGAATGTTATCGCCATGGCTGCACGACGTATACCATCTGATATCCCACTCGCTCTATCCAGGCTTGTCCGTCACTGCAAGTAAGATGAGATTCACGAGCATTTCGCGATCGGTCTCTTTGACGTCGTCGTAACATCCCACACGTCCCAGTCACGAATCCCAAGACTCCCTCGTCGCCGGGGAAGCGCACTGTTTGTCCGGTGCGGTTAACCATTTTGTCTGCATGCTATTCCTGAGTCTAAATATGCGCCCCTGCCACAGCGAACCGTCCAAGGGGACACCGCGTTGGGTTTACATCAGAGCAGAGAAGCTAGCGCACCACGCAAGATCAAGCCTGGAATTTCCCCTCAGTCTTCCCAATTTTTTTAAAGATAATACAATTGCTGTTTTGGACGGGTGGAGGTGGAAGTGATGAGGGCTTGTACTATATACAGCCTCATCATTTTCTCCCACTATTTCTTTTGGGAATGTCGGTGCGTTCCTTGTTCGTCCTGTTAGGAAGGCATCCAAAGGCCCACCCTCTCCCATGCCTTGATTACAGGGCTGGCTGGGGGAATTAGAGAGGTGGAATTGGAGCAGTAAATGTAAAAGGAGAAAGTGCGTACGTCATGGCAGCGCTCTGCTGGATTCAGAGGCTGCTTATTGTACGCGGGTGTCTGTCGTCATTATTTGCTGAACTTCTGCTCAGCAAAGCGGTTTCTCTTGCTCGTGAGCTTTGTTTATCGTCTTAGTTTTACTACCCGGCAACGTCCTTCCACTCAGTACTGTATACGAGAAGCATAAGGTATTAAAAACCTTATTTTTCTTTTAGTTTTCACCACGTTTGAGCACTCTGTAAATGTCAAAGATTGTAAAAGTGGACACTGAAAAAACGCGCTGGTATAAATACAACACTGTGTGTTTGAGTGTTATTTCTGGGTTGAATGAGCATTTTTTTTTTTAGATTCGGCTCAAAGTCAGCCAACTGTCGGATCACAAGGAAGCTGAACAGAAGGATGGAGCAAACAGAGTGCGACGCTTAAACAAACGGGGCCGTCGCTAAAGCATTGTGTCAATAAGTGGAACAAGTGCGGCAGGCCTAGGCTAACGCAGCACATCTCCAACCGACGATTTATAAACGACGGAAGGGAGATTTGCCCAGAGAGAGGCACCGGTAGTTCTCCTCCCCCCCCCCCCACCCCCCAACCCCCAAAAAAAAGAGAGAAAAGCGGTCCGTAGGATCTCTAAAAAAGGGCTAAAGAAACGTTCTCCCACAGAAGTCCAACTGGCTCGCGGCCAAGATGGCGGTGAACCTTTTTTTAAAATTAGAACCTTGAGGATTTCTTCTTCTCCCCCGCGGCCTGAGAGGGAAAAGAAAAGAGAGCTCAAGTCAAAAAGTTAACGGACCACAAAGCCCAGAACTAAAGTCGTCTCTGACTTCTGGGCGGACTGTCCTCCAGCGTGGCCCTCCTTCCTCTTGGATTACATCAGCTTAATCGCCCGTTCCCCCTCCCGAGATGAAGGGAAAGGGGAAGAAGTAGCAGTCAACCAGACAGAGGCGCAGAGAGAGGCCCTGTCCCAGCCACTGCACCCCAGAAAATCGAGTCTTTGTACACGGGGACAAAAACCACGTCTTCACAACACTGCGCTTTCATTTGGACATTTTATTTCAGCCTTTTCACTACAACTGGTCCCGCTCCAGCGACGGCAAAACCTCCATGCAGTTGATTCCCCTCATCTTCCGTCCTTTGCCCACACACACGATTCGTCACGGCGCGCTCTCGCCGAACCAGAAAACCCCCCTCGACTCGACCACCGCGGGCTAAATTCATCCTTCCGCCTCTCCTCGATAATCTGCGTCTCTTCCCACCGCCCCCAGAAAAAACTAATCGGGTCAATTACAGGGTTTGCAGAGAGAGAGAGAGAGAGAGAGAGAGAGAAAAGAGACCAGGACAGAGAGAGCTAGACAGAGAGGGGGTGAGGTTGCTTTATCAGCACCGGCTCTGCAGACGGTATCCCATGCCATCTGGAGAGAGAGGCAGACACACGCGCGTACCGGCACATCCTCGCACAAATCCGGAAATGTTTTGCGGTCATCTGCATTCGTCCTGTTCCCCCAGGGACATGAGAACGAGGCGGATGCTACTGAGGAAGGAGTGTGTGTGTGCGTGTGTGTGTGAGCGTGCGTGCGTGCGTGCACCTCTGTTTTTGTGTTTCTTTGTTGAATGGGTCCGACCAGTACATAGGCCTGTTCTTTGCGCTTATCCGTGTCCGACACAGACATTAACAAATGAATAAGAAATGGATAGGAAACGAGTGAGAGGGGACAGGAAAGGAAGTGAGACGTTCCTCCCTGCACCGACACCCCTACCCCCTCCCATGTGGGTCTCAAATCTTTTAACAGACGTACATGTATGTATGTGTGTGTGTGTGTGTGTGTGTGTGTGTGTGTGTGTGTGTGTGTGCCGTCATCCTGGAGCCAGGCGCCCTCTCCCCTGACCCTGATCCCTGTCACCTGTCTGCACAGATCACACAAACACATGCGTGCACGCACACACACAGAGAACACACACACACACAGAGAACACACACACACAGAGAACACACACACACACACAGAACACACACACACACACACACACACAGAGAACACACACACAGAACACGCACACACACACACACACACAGAACACGCACACACACACACACACACAGAACACACACACACAGAACACAGATCACACACACACAGCACACGCACACACACACACACACACACACACAGGGAGAACACACACACACACACACACACACACACACACACACACAGAGAGAACACACACAGATCACTCACACACACAGAATTTCAGTCCTACAGCAGTATGTTGCGCTATTCATGTTATACATGGCCGGACTGCGGACTTCTGCCAAGATGGGCTAATGTGGCTAGAACGATCAATACACGTGATGGATTTAGGAGTTACTCCATTCATTCATTCATTAGGAAGAAAAACGAACCGCTCCCCATCACCATTAACGGCCCAGAATAGATTCTGTTGCGATGGTTAGCATGTGCTCTGCTCCTGCATGAAGGCGGGGCCCTAACGGATCATAACTCGTCTTCACCGGCGCTCACCTGTTCTTTGTTCCTCTCTCCCTCCAGGACTCCAAGCCGTCCACGGGCCGTCCCAGCATGCCGCGCTGTCGGAACTCGGTCGCCGCGCCGACGGACGAGCAGCCACACATCGGCAACTACCGCCTCCTCAAGACCATCGGCAAGGGCAACTTCGCCAAGGTCAAGCTGGCACGCCACATCCTCACGGGCAAAGAGGTGAGCGGCACGGCCCGTTCCCGGTCCGAGAGCCGGGGGGCCCAACGGGGGGATCGGATTCACCTGGAGGCACAGCCTGCGTCTTTTCCTTCTGAAACGTTGTTGTTGTTGTTATTGAGCGACGAGGCTGTGAACGGTGAGGTTTTAGTGGGTTTCAGAAGGTCCACCGGCGCGCTAACCCGCCCACAGGGAAGCAGATGACCGGTTGTGTAAACCCCCCCCCCCCCCCCACCCCTCCGAGTGTGGATCGAAGCAACTCCCCGAGCCGTGAAACACTGTTAGCATTACCGTCTGACATGTGTTGTGAGGATAGCGGCCCAGTATTTGTCAGTGAGCTGGAAGAGGATGGTTGAATGCGACTGGGCTAGACGCCGTCAGCCCATGGGGTCAGGACCAGGCCTTGACAGACATTCGTTAACGTCTCTCCCCCCCCACGCTGGCCACCACCGGTCACTGAGAGTCAACCCTCTTCTCTCGCTCGTCTGCTGTAGTCCATGTACGACGACGAAGACGAAGTCTCGGACATAAACGCAGAAATCCCAACCTCTGTCTGATGCACACAGCAATGTCTGCCCACTTCTAAAGTCCAGATGTGCGTGCTTCTCCTTTTAGTGTGTGTGTGTGTGTGGTGTGTGTGTGCGTGTGCGTGCTTATAGGAAACATCCAGGGGTGGGGCTCTATTAATGTGTGACAGCTCCGTGCTTGACACCCTGATAACACTCCCACGTGACCTGGTGGCACATGTGCAAGTCGGTGTGTGTGTGTGTGTGTGTGTGTGTGTGTGTGTGTGTTTGTACGCACACACACACACACATGCACTCACGCGCGCACGCACGCAAACACGTTACCAAATAGAAAGAAACGAAGGGAGAGTGAAGGAGCGTCAGGAGGACCAGTAGGAGTGGAGGGAATAAATAAATAACGCGGGCACACATACACAAATAGATGTGTGATCTCGCTCGGTAGGTCTCTCTCTTTGTCTTCGTCTCCACGCGGGCTTCCTTTCATTAGAGGCCCGCCGTCCCAGTGTCTCTTACAGCCAGTCGACCGCATGCTTCTGAAAACCACAGCTAAGCCATCGTCCACGTACAAAAACAGCTGGAACGGACCTCAAACTGGCAACAGGCATATCTCTGGGCACCTCAATGAGAACAATGCTTTGCGTAGAAAAGCAATCGCGCAACAGAACGGTTGTTACATGATCAGATTGTCACTCTTAGTATTACATGAGCTCTAGTTAAGATCGCTGTCCCGTTTGCGTTGTTTCGCTTCGGCCGTCTGTTCATGTGTGGAGCAACTCATTTATTCACTCGTGATTATGTAAAAACCTGGCCCTCTCTATGGGATCAACTACAAACCACATTAGAACATGGATTTTTTGTGTTTTTTAATTCCTCTGAGGGAGGGCTTATGAAGCCAGCGCTTTTGTTTTCACATTCCTCCACTGGTAGTGTGAGGTTAGTGACATCACAAATCCAACCCGCCTATCACGGCGCAGTATGCAGATTCGGCTCACCGCTGGGACATCCCCCCCCCTCCCCCCCCTCCTTCCTCCTCCCCAACTTGGTTACCGGTACGCGGAAGTGCAGGGTGGTGTGTCCTCATAGAACAGGCTCCACGTCCGGCTATCCCCATCCAAACACGGCATCGCCCCGCGGGTGGAAGGTCATTCCATCCTCACATTGGCATGTCACTGATTCTGTGCGTGAAAAAATGTATACGAAGAGGTCGCTAAGGCAACTGCCGTTGGGTGACCGGCTGGTTTAGTGGGTGAAGTGAGGCCAGAAAGACCTCCCTGTTAAGAGACGCTTTGTTTCTGTGTGTTTATCATCCCGGTGTCCCCGGGTTGAACGTGGTGCACGGCCAATAACAAGCCAATGAGATAATCAATCTTTGTTTTTCCTGTTTCTAGGTGGCCGTCAAGATCATTGATAAGACGCAGCTCAACTCCTCGAGTTTGCAGAAGGTGGGTCTCTCTTGGGCCTCTCTCATTCCTCCCTCTCTCACCCGCGTCCCACTTCCTCCAAACCCTTCCCCTTAGAAGTAGCTTTCGACTTATTCCAAGAATTTTCTCTCCCCAGGCCTTAACTTTAACTTATGCTCTCTCTCTCTTTCGCTTGCTCTCTCTCCCTCACTCTCTCTCGCTACCTCTCTCTCTCTCTCTCTCGCTACCTCTCTCTCTCTCTCTAGCTACCTCTCTCTCTCTCTCTCTCTCTCTCTCTCTCTCTCTCTCTCTCTCTCTCTCTCTCTCTCTCTCTCTCTCTCTCTCTCTCTCTCTCTCTCTCTCTCTCTCTCTCTCTCTCTCTCTCTCTCTCTCTCCTCTCTCTCTCTCTCTCGCTACCTCTCTCTCTCTCTCTAGCTCTCTCTCTCTCTCTCTCTCGCTACCTCTCTCTCTCTCTCTCTCGCTACCTCTCTCTCTCTCTCTCTCTCTCTCTCGCTACCTCTCTCTCTCTCTCGCTACCTCTCTCTCTCTCTCTCGCTACCTCTCTCTCTCTCGCTACCTCTCTCTCTCTCTCTCTCCTCTCTCTCGCTCTCTCTAGCTCTCTCGCTCTCCCTGTCAGGCTCTCAATCTCTAGCTCTCCCTTTCTCTCTAGCTGTCTCTCTCTATCTAGCTCTCTCTCACTCTTTAGCTCTCTCTCTCCATCTAGCTCTAACGCTCTCTCTCTAGCCTGCTCTAGCTCTCTCTCCCGCCCTCCCTCTGAAGTGGTCTAGTTTTCCAGAGAAGGCTTTAATTACAGGAAACAAGCTGCAATTGCTTCCTTTCATCCGGGGGCAGGGTGGGGTCTCTCCTCTCACACGCACACGCCAAACACGCATGCGCCGGCGCCCCCCCCCCCCCCCCCCCCACGGTCCGGTCCCTCTCATGTGGTCCGCCCAGAGGAGGAGGTCCAGCGGGGTCTACCTGTTTGATAATAAACACCTGCGGGCAACAGGTGCCTCCTGGCGTACCTCAGAGGGTGGGGACGTACACGTGTCAGGTGTGTTTTTAGGGGTGAGATGGGTACCGTCCCCCTTTGTTCATTTGAGGGGGGGCCAAAAGACAACAAAAGTGTCCCCAAAACTCGCTTCTTCTGCCCGGGTTTCCTGTACCCCAACGGCAGGCTGCGTTCCGGACGTCCCCCGATCGAGCCGTTGCCGTGCGGGCCGCTGAGCGGCTGGCGGACGTTGTTGTCTCCCGCCCGGTCTCATCCATGCACAAGTTTTTGATTTGGCCTTTCACGGTTTCCCCTCGCGTTTTTACTAACTGCTCTTCAAAGGAGGTGACCATCTTCGATTCAGCCGATTTGTGATCTCACCGAAACCAACGTGGTAACGGCGTCAACGTTAACCGATTTCTATCGGGGTACGCTTCAGACTCGTTGCTACTGTTAAACCTCCGCCGAGCTCATGAACCCGCGACGAAACGGCGGAAAACGCTGCCATCGTGTACGACCTTCGTCCTCCCATCGTGAAAAAAAAAGAAGCAGACGACGGCGAGGTCAAATGACGCTCAAGACAGGAACCCGACTGGCATTACACCTGGCCAGCACATTTCCAGGTAGAACGGGCCGTCCGCAGGAACGCGATCCGACCGCACGGAGGACTTCCGACGGTAGCGTGCGGTAGCGGAACACGCTAGCCGCTGTCCCACAGGAAGCTGCAACGTGATATTATTGGCTGTAATCGGAAGCCAGCATGCGCAGGACATGCTAGCGTCTTCTCTTTTGAGGCTCTCAAGATCAGCATGGTTAAACGTTTTGGATTTTCATTTCGGAACTTAAATCGACTAATGTGTGCACACTGTTATACCAAGCATGAATAGCAATGAATGATGAATGAGTGGATGTCTTTGTACTGATCTAGTTGTCTCATGCTGCATTCTGCTTGTCCGTTCCGTCTCTCCCTCCCTCCCTCCCTCTCTCTCTCTCTCTCTCCCCCTCTCAGCTCTTTCGTGAGGTGAGGATCATGAAGATGTTGAATCACCCAAACATAGGTGAGTCGTGACTCCCCCTCCCCACCTCCCTTCTCCCCACACATTGGCTCTCTGCTGTCACTGTGTTAGCCAAACGCCCAGAGCGTCTCAAGGTCGACTCGCTCTGCTCCAAAGTTAATGAAGTCCATCTCTCCCTCCCTCCCTCCCTCCCTCTTGGTCCCTGTTTATTCTCGCTCTCTCTCTCTCCGTCCTTTCTCCCTCTGTCTCCCTCTCTTTCTCCTCCTACTCACCTGTCTGTCTCTCGCTCCATCTCTCTCTCTCTGTCTCTCCCTCCATCTCTGTCTCTCTCCCTCCATCTCTCTCTGTCTCTCTGTCTGTCTTTATCTGTGTGTGTTCTCACTCTCTCTCTGTCTCTCTCTCACTCTCTGTCTCTCTCTCTGTCTGTCTGTCTCTCTCCCCCCTTCCAGTCAAGCTGTTTGAGGTGATAGAGACGGAGAAGACCTTGTACCTGGTAATGGAGTATGCCAGCGGGGGTAAGCATTTCCAGAAACCCAGAACCCCGTCTCCCCACACACACATACACACACGTACACGCACACGGCCTTCTCACCCGTCATGATGACATCCTCACAAAAATACCGTAATGTGTATAATTCAACAAGGTTGGTCGGGGGTGACTAACACAGTACTCAATGTTAAACCATTGTCTCTCTCTTGCACTCTCTCTCTGTCTCTGTCTCTGTCTCTGTCTCTGTCTGTCTTTCTGTCTGTCTGTCCAGGCGAGGTCTTTGACTACTTGGTGGCCCACGGCCGGATGAAGGAGAAGGAGGCGCGTGCCAAATTCAGACAGGTGTGTGTGTCTGTGTGTGCTTGTGTGTTGGCTCTCCAGTCGCTCTGCAGCATCATCGGTATTCTGGGGGTCTTTATACGCTTGTCAAAATGCAGAGTAAACGCTGTTGGCGTGTGAGAGGAATATGAACTGTGTGTGTGTGTGTGGTGTGTGTGTGTGTGTGTGTGTGTGTGTGTGTAATAGCGATGGAATGTGTAGGTCAGGTTGTTGATAGATGTGTGTGTGTCTTGGCATCCATTTTGGCTGTTTTTAGCGGTAATGTGAGCGTGACATAATCCTCAGAAGAGCATGTATTTATGCTCACTCTCTCCGTGCCTCTCTCTCTCTCCCGCTCTCCAGATTGTGTCTGCAGTGCAGTATTGTCACCAGAAGTGCATAGTACACAGAGATCTCAAGGTGAGTGGTATTGGCCGCACACACCCCTACCCCCGCCCCAATACACACACGCACGCACGTGCGCGCGCACATGAATTCTCTACAGTCCCCCAATTTTCTCGTCGCGCATATACTGTCCTCTGCTGTCTCCTCTTTCGTTTAGTAGATTTCATCCTCTCTCATTCTCTCTTTTTCTCTCCAGCCATCCGTAAAGTATTGTGATAGCCTTTCTATATTCTCTCGCCCTCTCGCCCTCTCTCTCTGCCCTCGCCCTCTGCGGTAGTCACAGTTGACATTGTTTGACATGTGTGGTGAGGTCTGCCCACCCCCACCTTGTCAAGTGACAACAACTGATCTAAAAGATGATGTAATGCTCTTGTTTTCTGCAGAAACACACATACACACAGTCAACAACATTTTTAGTTTGGCTTATGCATTCAAAGTTGCTCCCATGGCCTCGTCCTCGTTAGAGCCCTAGCTCTGTCCGTCTGTCTCTCTCGCTCTCTCTGTCTGTCTCTTTCCCCTCCCCACACCACCGTGAACTTTTTACCTTCACTGGTAGCAGCAGCAGCCATTAAATGTGTATTAAGAAGCGCTCGCATGTGCGCGGCAACACACACAAACACACACACAAGTTAATGCCTCCGGGAAGCTGTGTCTCTCTGTGTGCGCTCTCTGTGGGTCTTAGCGGGGCCAGGAAGGGGGGGGGGGGGGCTACCTGTCTGATACACATTACCATGATTACTAACACACTGACCAGTCTACCGTCACTGATGTGCGCACACACAGATGACCAACCACACACGAAGACACAAGAGCACCCACCCACAAGAAAACACACAGAAACACATAGGGCTGCAACTGACGATTATTTTAATAATCGATTAATCTGTCGATTATTTTTTTGATTAATCGATGAATCGGATAAAAAAAACATTTGTAATTGCCGTGTCTTTATTCAAAAACTGAACATTATTTCAAATTCACAGTGCAGACTGAAGTGTAAAAACACCAGGTTATTGCTCCAACGTCCAGGAACTATTAAAAGTAATTATATATATACACACAGTATATAAGGGATGTCCATGGTTAACCGGTCAAACGTATTGATACCATTTTCGAGACTCCTTGAAAGAGCACTTGTATTATTGCTTTAATTGCTGATAAGATGATCATAGTTCAAGATAGGACGATAAACAGGTCATAATTCCATCTTTACTATCTATTTTATATTGCTGGGAAAACAAGATTTCACCAAAATCTCAAATTTCTTCTTTTTTTTTCTGTTGCATTTGAACGCATCAATCATATTACTGAGCTGACCTGAACACATCACATTTGCCACTGTTTGTGACTAGTTAACAAGTTAACTAGCTCTATATCCTGCCGATTTTACCATGGATTTTAAAACTGCAGTACTAGTTTTCACTGACGGGACTTTCTACAGCGTCCAGTGGTGTGATTACTACCGCTGCTTTGAATGCCTGTTGATGCACGCGGTGCCGACTCCGAGCGCGACACAACGAATCGATGACCAAATTCGTTGCCAACGCTTTCAGTAATCGATTTTTAGCGATTTTATCGATTCGTTGTTGCAGCCCTAGAAACACACACAAATAGACAGACACTGCACACAGAGACAGCCACAGGGCTCTCCTGGGACCCTCTCCTGTGACACGAGCCCCCCAACGCCGGGGAAGACTTCCTGACAAGTTGTTCTGCGGGAGCCGAGAGGTGTTCTTAGTGTTGGTTTCCCCCCCACACACACAACTAACAGCACAACACGCATGGACACACATCCGCACAGCTGCCGAGAGTGTGTTGGTGGCAAAGTGTAAAGTCAGTGAGAGCACCTGTTGCTAGGCAACCCCTGCCTGCCTGCCTGCTCACTCACTTGCCAAGTTTCGGAATAGCTATGCACGTGCGCGCGCAGCGCGCGCACACACACACACACACACACACACACACACACACACACACACACACACACACACACACACACACACACACACACACACACACACACACACACACACACACACACACACACACACTCTGCCGTTTATGACATTGCTCCTTAAGTTAAGTTCCTACCTCTAACGGGCCTGTGTGTGTGTTTCATTCTATTCCATACATACTAACTCTGCTGTCCAGTCAAAACTGCGACTTATCCTCCCATTTCATTGCATTCTCATCACGTCCAGTCCTTTCACCGTACCCGTCCAGCCCCTTTGTGTCCTTCAGTCTGTGCTGCACCTGGTTAAGATGGATCTTGTCCCGCTATGTAGGTCAGCTCAGAGCCAGAAGCCTTGGATAACGATGTCTCGGCTCCCACTTACTCTTACTTCCTCTGTGCCCCTCCCTCCCTCCCTCCCTCCCTCCCATCTCCTTGTATCATCTCTCTGGTCGCTCTTCCTCTACGTGGTCGTTTCCTTCATCATCCTGATCCTCGTTATCTCCTTCCTCCCCCCCCCCCCTCCCCCCTGTGTCTCCCTCTACCCCTCCCCCAGGCGGAGAACCTCCTCCTGGACGCCGACATGAACATCAAGATCGCCGACTTCGGCTTCAGCAACGAGTTCACCCTGGGCAACAAGCTGGACACCTTCTGCGGCTCCCCCCCCTACGCTGCGCCCGAGCTCTTCCAGGGGAAGAAGTACGACGGGCCCGAGGTGGACGTCTGGAGCCTGGGGGTCATCCTGTACACGCTGGTCAGCGGCTCGCTGCCCTTTGACGGACAGAACCTCAAGGTCCGCCTCTTTTTTGTGTTTTTGTTATGGTTTGTTTTTCCGACGAGAGAGAGAAAGGACGAAAGTCGTTTTTTTTCTCTTTTATTTTTGTGCACAACAAAATTGCATTTCGATCGCAGTACAGTGATCGAACGACCATTTCTGCGGTTGACATTGCGTGCGGGCTAAGCTCAAAACCTCGTTCCGATGAAGTGGTTTTTACTGTGGAAACGTGCCCTCTAATGCAACCTTTGCAGGGAGTAAAAGTATTGCTTATGATGTAACTATTACTTTAGCTAGCTCCCAACATCCCAACAGCTGGATTATGAATGTCCTTAAATAGAGAGAGAGGGGGAGAGGGAGAGGGAGGGAGAGAGAGAGAGAGAGAGAGAGAGGGAGAGGGAGGGAGAGAGAGAGAGAGAGGGAGGGAGGGAGAGATCAGTCAGACACAAGGAGGAAGTGAAAGGAATAATTATTCCTGTGAATTTCGTGATTCTTGTGCTACTGCGTAAATAGGTGGGCTAATGTTTGCCAGTTTTGCAGCGATCTGCCAAACTTGTATTTGCAAGAGTATGTCCAGAGTAGTTTCACAGTCATAATAATCATTATATAACAACCAGACTTTACATTGCATCTTCTTTTGTACATCATTAGCAGCGCCAAAGTGCTTCAAAGAACAATCCAGATAACTGCAACGAGCAATAAAGTGTTGAGGTGGTTGCTTGTGTGCTGGTTTATGCTGCACGTGTTGACGTGTGTGTGTGTGTCGGTGTGCGTGTGTGTGTGTGTGTGTTTGTTTGTGCAGGAGCTGCGGGAGCGTGTGTTGCGTGGGAAGTACAGGATCCCGTTTTATATGTCGACCGACTGCGAGAACTTGCTGAAGAAGTTCCTCATCCTCAACCCCTCCAAGAGAGGAAGCCTGGAGGTACGCACACACTGAGCTGCACACACAGAGCCACGTGCACACAACCACACACACACACATGCATAACCACACACACACGCACTCACACACACACACATACATAACCACACACACACATACATAACCACACACACATGCACTCACTCACACACACACACACACACACACACACACACACATACATAACTACACACACATACACTCACACACACATACATACATAACCACACACACATGCACTCACTCACACACCACACACACACACACATACATAACCACACACACATACATACATAACCACACACACATACTCTCACACACGCATACATAACCAACACATACTCACACACATGCACTCACACACACACACACACATGCATAATCACACACACATGCACTCACTCACACACACACACATACATAACCACACACATGCACTCACACACACACACACACATGCACTCACACATGCACGCACACACACACACACACACACACGTAGTTTAAACTATTTCAAATCTTACATTGATGTTCATTTCAACACCTTGGGCTTAACTTTCTTCTCTAATGTTCTCTGTTCCCCCTCCTCCTCCTCCTCCCCCTTCGTCTCCCCAATCCCTCCACCTTCTCCCCCTCCTCCTCCCCCCCCCCCGCTCCTGCCAGCAGCAGATCATGAGGGACCGGTGGATGAACGTGGGCCACGAGGAGGAGGAGCTCAAGCCCTACATTGAGCCCCAGCCAGACTACAAGGACCCTAAGAGGACAGGTACACACACACGCATAGGTATACAAGCAACACACAAGCACACACGCACAAAGCACGCACAGGTGCACATGCACGCATGCACAGGTACACACAAAGGCAAACACACACACATACACACACCCACCCCCCACTGGTCAATAAACAGGCTCCACCCCACCACATTCCTTTGAGTTCAATTCAATTTCTATTAATTATTATTTTGGAGCTAAATTAGAACAATTCAAAGAGGTCCCGGTGTGCTAGCGAGGGCCAGTGCGACATGCTAGCCAGGGTCCATATGTCTCTGTGGAAATGAGCCGCCAACTAGCCGGCGGTCTTGGCACCGCTTACCGCTAATTACCGCGTGCTAATTACCGCGTGCTAATTACCGCGCTGAGACGTGATATGCTGGTCGCCACTCGGGGTCCTCTTCCTGCCCTGACACTCACTCACTCACTCACATACACCCACTCACTCCATACGTACTGACACACACACACACACACACACACACACACACACACACACACACACACACACACACACACACACACACACACACACACACACACACACACACCAGGCCGAGAAAGTTTTGTCGTGGGGACAGTCTTTGAAATGATGGAACAGAAGTCTTTTTTTAAACCTCCGTTTGTTGTACAAGTTTAGCGATCTGAGGCATCTGAAACGTGTTGATTGTCAGCGTTCAGGCATTGACTCATGGACCGATTTTGCTTCAATGTGTCTCATTTAACCCTGCCACTTACCACCGTATATTCTCAATTTGCAGGCAGCGGCCGTAAACACAGTAAGGAACACACACAACCCGTTGTACCGTTTTGTCCTCTCTGTCGGACCCCACTCTGCACCGCTAACACACTGCACATTTACCCCTCCCAGCGAACCTTCCCCCCCTCTAACACGTCCCCCTCTGTCTGTCCGTGCGTCCACTTGTGTGTGCGTGTGCGTCCACTTGTGTCTGCCTGTGTGTGTGTGTGTGTCCCTCTGTCTGTCCGTGCGTCCACTTATGTGTGCGTGCGCGTCCACTTGTGTCTGCCTGTGTGTGTGTGTGTGGATCTGTGTCCGTCTGTCTGTCCGTGCGTCCACTTGTGTGTGCGTGCGCGTCCACTTCTGTGTGTGTGTGTGTGTGTGTGTGTGTGTGTGTGTGTGTGTGTGTGTGTGTTATAGACTTGATGGTTCAGATGGGCTTCTCGGAGGAAGAGATCAAGGATTCGCTGGTGAATCAGAAGTACAACGACGTGATGGCGACGTACCTGCTGCTAGACTATAGGAACTCTGAGGTACGCACGCACGCAGACACACAGACACATTGACTCAATAACGCACATGCATGTCCTTAGACACACACGTCTTCGATTGGATTTAGGGTTAATTATGCATACAGAACAGTGATGAATATACGATACCTCAAGCTGGGTAATGTTGAAATACGTTCCCTGATAAAATATAGATTTTATCTAGATTCATAATTTATCATTAATTTTTTGGTTGTCTTTTAAAGTGAAGAAAAGCCGTTTACGATATATCTGTTAGAATAATGTGTATGTGTGGTGTTCATACCGAGGTTATCCCAATATCGCGGTGTGGAAATATTGTGTGATTACACACACACACAGAGACACACACACACACACACACACACAGCTTGCCTCCGCACCAGGCTGTCGCTGTTCTTCACACATTGCTCATGTCCTCATTTATATACTTCTGCAAACACCGACACACACACACACACACACACACACACACACACACTCACACACTGAAGTGCTGTTGCTAATTTCCTAATTTCTCTCTCTCCCTCTCTCAGCTGGACGACGGTTTAATCAAGCCCCGCCCAGGAAGTGATGTAAGCAACATAAACGCACCCTCCCCGCCCCATAAGGTACAGCGAGTAGACTCCCATCACAACACTCTCTCACACACACACACACACACACACACTGCCACTTCCTCCTTAATCATCCAAGGGGAACTCCCTTTGCTAGAGTGACCCAAACTACGTTCCCGTGGCGACAGCGGTTGAGGCAGACCGCTGAAGGCCCCGTACTTTACAGTTTTTTGACGAGTCACTCATAATTATTCACTCGTATTATTAGTTGTTGTGATTTAATAATTGGAATGATTATGTAACGGACATGAGCGAAGGTTGAGTAGGTATGGTATTTGTGAGTGATGCACATGGTCCCATGTGTGCCATGCAAAAACAACGTTAACACGACGGCCATTTTAAGGGGTGTGGGTGTGTGTGTGTGTGTGTGTGTCCCCTTCAAATGTACACGGGTGCATGAGCCATGTGTGGTGACCTCTATCTCGGCCTCTCTCTCTCTCTCTCCCCCTCTCTCCCAGGTGCAGCGCAGCGTGTCATCAAACCAAAAACCCCGCAGAGCCACGGACCAGGGTGAGAGGGGGCGGGGTCATGATGACGGAAGGGGCGGGGCTTCGGGGTGGGCGGGGTTTGGTTGGCTGTTCTGAAGGGAGGAGGGCTTGAGGACGAAGGTCAGGGTTAATGGAGGAATGGGGACTCTGAACAGGGTGTAGCTAAGCCAATGCCTCATCTGACGTCCGTCTTTTTTATTTTCGCTTTTCTTTCGATCCATCTCTCCCTCTCCCCCTTCCTCCCTCTCTCCCTCTCCCCCTCCCTCCCTCCACTCCCTTCACTCTCTCAACCCTCCCTCCCTTCACTCTCTCCAATCCTCCCTCCCTCCCTCCCTCTCCCAATTCCCACCAACCCATCCATCCACCCCCCCACCCGCCCCGTCTTCCCAGGTACCTCCTACAAGCGGGGGGGCACACAGGGGGAGAACCGCAGTGGGACCACCGACGAGGCAGGCAGGAAGTCGTCGTCGGGCAGCTCCACCAATAAGGTGCCGGCCAGCCCCCTGCCGCCCACCGACCGCAAGAAGAGCGCCACGCCCTCCACCGTGAGTCCCAGTCCCACACTGGGGGAGGGGGAGGGGGGGGGGGGAGGTTGGTGTTTGTAAATTAAGCCTGTACAGCTTTCAGCAATGTGAGCCAGGAGCTAAGCAACCGCAGCTGATTGCCTACCAATCAGGAAGTGCCTTTTCTTTGCATTATGTTATTTACGTTGGCATTAACTACGGCGAACCTTGCATAGAGACATGTCATACTACTTGATATGATACAAGTCATATCTGCACGCATGTTTGAATGCTTAGGATATGCCTGTCTCCACACGTATGCCCAAACGGGGGGACACACAACACACCACACACACACACACACACACACACACACACACACACACACACACACACACACACACACACACACACACACACACACACACACACTGTTAAGCAATTTGGATGTGAAGAAAAGCACGATATACATGCAAGGAATTATTATTATTATATTATTATTTATACTCCGGCACCATTCAGTGAGAAACAGGCGCCCTCCTGCCTGCTTTGACATCAGAACTTGGTGGGTGTGTCTGGGCTGGCTTGCAGTGATTGAGACGACAATGGCTCCATCATGGATCATTGCATACATGAACACACACAAACATGACAACACACAAACATGACCACACACACGTGAGCAGAGGGAACATACCGCCTCCCATTGTGATTCACGTGCCTTCTTTCGGCGTGATCACACCTTCTCAAAACACACACGGCTAAACACACGCACATTCATGAATATTGAGACGCACATTCTCACACACACGCGCACAATAACGCGCACAGTGCCGCAGAACTAGAAACACACACAGGGTACATGCACCCCACCGCCTGTTAATGAATAGCTGGAATAGACATATCCAGTCGAAGACACGGAGGACACCATTATTCATTGCCGTTTTCTGGTGTGTTGTGCGCCAACTTGGAATGAAAGGATCTATAAATTTCGGCAAAGAAGAAAGTAAACGGGCCGAACTGCCCCGGGTGCCAGTTGGTTTCCTGTTCAAAGGAGAATTCCTGGACAGCCTTTGCTTCATCAATCCCAACCGTCCTCTCCCTCTCTCTCCCCCCCCCTCCTCCCCCTCTACAGAATAGCATCCTGTCCACGGGTACGGGCCGCAGTAGGAACTCGCCCCTCGCAGAGAGATCCACACTGGGCCAGGGCATCCAGAACGGCAAGGACAGGTACAGACACACACACACACACACTCAACCACTATTTATAGCGCATGTACAGGTGTCCACCATGTGACCAAACTCTGTGCGGCTCGCCTTGCCCCGACGCACACACACACACACACGGCCCCGCCCGCCTGCGGTGTTTTTGTGAATGAACCGGTCCCACTACCCGTTGGGGCGGTAGTCAGCTCCACCTGGGAATTGAACCTGTGGCCCTGGGGGGAGGAGGTCGGAGTCAGCGGCGGTCTAACAATGCAGACTTACACACGCACGCACACGCACGCACACAGGCACACACACAGGCACACACGCACAGACACACACGCACGCACACACACACACACACACAGGCACATGCGCGCACACACACAGGCACATGTGCGCACACACACACACTTACACACCCACCAGACCAGCCTATTCCTACAGGTTGCGACATGCCGATACCCTTCCCGTGCTCTTCCTTCCCTGACTGTGCTTGCTATTCTCTGTCCCACACTGCGTTGGTTTCGGTCTCTCTCGCTAATCTTCCTAATACTCGGGCTGGTCCGCGTTCCCGGCCGTGAAGGTTAAGCGCCGGTGATTATGTTTTTGTTGTGTCGCATCCCACGACCAAACCTCCAGCCACACCCTTGCCCCCAATGCGGGGGCGTCTAGATAGCAGGTCCTGCTGCTGTGTGGCTTCCACCGCGCTGTTTGTTTAGCTCATGTTTCCGTGGCTCTGGGTTGTAAAACAGTTGGCTAGCTTGTAAACGCGCGGGGGGGGGGGGGAAGGACCAGATACGGGTTTTTGTGAACAGCCTGCCGTCTCCCACTCCAGCTCTAAAGACCTAGAGATAGATGCTGACACCACCAGCGGCCGCCCGCGATGTTGATTATGATGCCACAGATGCGCGGTGTATAGAATGACACACTCGATTTCTGGATTTTAATGCAAATGAGTCTTTTATTTAGCGAGTTCAAGATAAAGAAAATGTCCGCTGCGACTTGCATGCTGGAAAACGGTCACCCTTTGGGCTTTTTGTCTTCTCCAGAAACTGTTACTATCCTTTACTCTCCTTCACGCATGCTCAAACTGACGTCTCTCCACACACACACACACACACACATGCGCAGAAACAAACACACATACCTACCGGGTCTACTCGCTCCGGTAATGATGATGATGATGATGTACAGTTTCCTTTTGAGTCACTAATAAGACAGGTAAGAGTGTGTCATCCCTAAAAACAAAATAAAGTCCTTCACACCCACACACGCACGCACGTGCACAAAGCCGCACATCTCCAAGTTCCAGCCCACCATGCCCCATCATACGGATCAACACCCCCCCCCCCCCCCCCTGCCCAGCAGTCGAAGTTCATTGTTAACCATGCTGCCAAACTCATTGTGTTTCTGATGTTTGATTCTAATGTGTGTGTTTAACTCGTGTGTCATCACTCATTAATGCTATGCTTATCTTTCACGTATTCTATATTGTTTATGAGTGACCCTGTCGTTCCCGGGCGCAGCTACCTTTATCATAAACTCAGTCCCTCAATCTTTGAGCCAAAATTATAATGTTGAAGTGCCGATCCCCGGAAACCTTGCAAACCATGCCTAAATGAAGCCGGAGGAAACGCACATAACAAACGTTACCTCGCCAGACTGCTCTTTTCTGATTGGCCAAATCGTGGGGAGATTCCGGGTCCCATGTCATGCTCCTTACTCGGTAGGGGGAGCGACGTTGCACGGCCCCACTTTTGAGCCGATCAGAAACGACAGTTGCACTAGGCCGTGTTTCACCAGAGGGGGTGCTGTTTCCCCGGTTTCGCTCTAGGCGTTTGCTTGGTTATTAAGGAGACGACTTTTCGCCACCAAGTCCTTTATTGTTTATTGCTTAGCGCTTCCAGGGCACGACGGGGTCAACGTGGCGTGGTGCGGGTGGTGCAGCTTTTGGTTAACCTAGCTAGTAGCCTAGCGTGCCTAGCTTAGCGCCTCAATCCTGCTGCTGCTGTCGCTGCTCGTGGCGTTTTTGAGAGGATGTGTGTTTGATGTTGTTGTTGTTGCTCATCATTAATGCTTTTGAAGGTTGTGCTGGTGTTGTTGTCGTATCTCACCCTCCCCCCCCCCCTCCCCCCCTCCTCCCCTTCTTTACTTTTATTTATTTATGATTTCTTTCTTTGTGCATTTTCTCTCTTTTTCTGAGACTTTCTCCTCAAGCGTTTCCTTTCGCTTCTTTTCTTTAGTTTTTTTTTCCCTCTTTAAGGCGATTAGTTGGACTTGTGATGGAATATTAACTCGGTCGAGGCTACATGGACCCCAGCCGTGTAGTAATAACAATAATAGGATTACACACACACACACACACACACCCCCCCCCCTCTCAATATGACACAAGGAATTTGCTTCCCCATATACATGAGTTGCACACACACAAGGAGGATAATAAGCTTTATCGTAAACACCAGCAACTAGAACCCGAGCCACTTCTTTTCCATCACTGGCCATGCTTGATCGATGCATGTTTATCTCTCTCTCTCTCTCTCTCTCTCTCTCTCTCTCTCTCTCTCTCTCTCTCTCTCTCTCTCTCTCTCTCTCTCTCTCTCTCTCTCTCTCTCTCTCTCTCTCTCTCTCTCTCTCTCTCTCCTCTCTCTCTCTCTCTCTCTCTCTCTCTCTCTCTCTCTCTCTCTCTTCCCCCCCCCCCCAGCCCTTTGTGGTACAACTCTGCCCTGTCACTTCCTATGATGACTAAGCTACCACATGCTTCTCTCACTCTCGCTTTTTCCCTCTTGTTTGTTTCGATCTCTGCTTTCTCGCTCTTTGTCTCTCTGTCTTCGTAGTGAAGTTTCCGTTGCGGCACTCGTTGCCCGACAGCGCTATAGGAAGTAACTGAGTTCAGGGAGAGTTCACCAACGCTTCCCCCTCCTGACTGCAGAACGGCGAACTAGAGCCACGCTCCGTCGAGGTTGTCCGAGGAAAGGTTGCAGGGAAAAGGGATAGGAACCCCGATGTGCAACAGCTGATTGGCTGGGGGTGTTTGTGACGACACAAGTGTTGGTTTCCGTAACGTCTCCTGGTGGCACCATTCCCTTGCTCCAGCCAACAGTCAAGAACTCCTCTCTAGCTCCCCCTTTCTTTTCTTTCTCTCCTACTCTCGTTTACTCTCTCTTGCAGACTCTCTCTTGCTCTCACTCGTTTTAAGAGACCCCCTCCCGGCATCAGCTGGCTACCGTGGCAACGCTTGAAGCCAAGTAGAGGCTGCAGTAGGACCCCCCCTCCTCCTCAATTGGCAAATACACACCAACGCCCCTCCCTCACAACGCAAACACCCCGTTAGCCCTCTGTCCCTAGGAGCAGGGCGCAGGCCGTCGCCTGGGGGTAAGACCGCTCTGTGTCTCGTCAGCCGCGATGGCTGAAGTCCTAAAAACCTTCAAATGAATTAAACGTTTTAATTAAAATTAAAACGTTCCCCACCAGGGGGAGCTCTCAGAGGAGACCCACGTATACAAGTTGAGGTCTAAGTCAGTCAGCTCGGCCCATTAGGGCCGGCCGTAGCGGGGGGAGGGGTCTATCTGACCCAGCTCACAGCGCAGCCTTTGGCGTCCACCGCCACGTGAACTCAGACTCACCCCGCTCCTCTCCCTGACACTGTTATTTTTTTTCATGATAGACTTTGATCGCCACGCTCTCCTTTCTCTTTCTCTTTGTGTTCGTCTCCCTTCTCCCTCCCCCCTCCCTCCCTCCCTCTCCCCCCCCCTCCCTCCCCTCCATCCATGGCCATTAATGTGTTTGTGTTTGAGTGCCGTATCTAACCGTGCTCCACCCTCCTCCACCCCCCCACCCCCCCCGGCCCACTTGTCCACACGCTCACAACCTTGTGCCCAACCTTGCCCCGCGGGTGTCCGCCAACGTTGGTTTGTTTACGTCCCTCTCTGTCTCTGTGTCTCTCTCGCTCTTTTTCTCTGTCTTTGTGTCTCTCTCTGTCTCTCTCCTGTCTCTCTCTCTCCTTCTCTCTGTCTCTCTATCTTGTTTATATCTGTCTGTCTGCTCATCTATGTGTTGCTTGTGTATGTGTATGCCTTCTATTTGATGTTGTGTCCATGTGTGTGTGTGTCCCGGGGCGGGTGTGGCTCCCTCTCCTTCTCCATCCTCTCCTCCACCTACCTGACCACCACCTACCTGACCACCACCTACCTGACCACCTCCACCAACCTGACCTCCACCCTCTCCTCCACCCTGACCTCCACCCTCCACCCTGACCTCCTCCACCCTGACCTCCACCCTCCACCCTGACCTCCACCCTCTCCTCCACCCTGACTTCCACCCTGACCTCCTCCACCCTGACCTCCTCCACCCTGACCTCCTCCACCCTCTCCTCCACCCTGACCTCCACACTCTCCTCCACCCTGACCTCCACCCTTCACCCTGACCTCCTCCACCCTGACCTCCACCCTCCACCCTGACCTCCTCCACCCTGACCTCCTCCACCCTGACCTCCTCCACCCTGACCTCTTCCACCCTGACTTCCATCACCCTGACCTCCTCCACCACCCTGACCTCCTCCACCACCCTGACCTCCACCCTCCACCCTCTCCTCCATCCACCCCAGCCTAAACACTCCGGGCTCCCGTGCATCCACTGCCTCCGCTGCTGCCGTTCTCTCCTCCTCTTCCTCCTCGCGCTCCCGCCACCACAAGTCCCTCTCCTCCTCCAACCATCCATGTCCCTCTGACCTGCACGCACCGAGGGCCAGGCAAGTCTCTCTCACACACGCACGCACACACCACACTCACACACCTGCACGCACCACAGGCCAGGCAAGTCTCACACACACACACACACACACACACACACACACACACACACACACACACACACACACACACACACACACACACACACACACACACACACACACACACACACACACACACACACACACACACACACACACACACACACACAAACCTGTACGCACCACAGGCCAGGCAAGTCTCTCACAAACACACACATGCACAAACGCAAGCACGCACCACTGGCACAGGCAAGTCTTTCACACATGCACACACACACACACACCTGCAGGCACCTAAGGACAGGCAAGTCTCTATCACATGCATACAGACGTTAGAAACCAGGGGGGGAAATCCCCCCCCAACACTGACATAATAACACACACAGGTAAAGTACCCCAGCGTGGGGAAACTGTTGTTCCATCAGCACTCCAACGATGACATATCGTAGGCACCGACACAATCCCAGTGCTTCTAACAGCCCGGCCACGTGATGATGGGAACTCGCCAACGCGCCCGGGTGTCCCAGCGAGGTTAGAACCTTTCAGAAGAAGCCGGTCGGCCAAGGAACAATGTCCTATCCCGTAGAGCTAAATATGAGCCTACACTCGGCAGGGGTGAACCACCTAGGGGGATCGAACCGTTATCCGCAACGGTGTGAAGCCACACCCTACCAGGCCAGCTTACACGGTCACCTCAGGGTCATGGGTTTAAAGCTGAGGTAAACTGTGATTCACTTGGACCTTAAAACGGAATATAAAAACGATTTATTTATTTCTTTCGCTCTGACTCACATTCACCACACAAAACTCGTTATCTCCTTAAGCTCATATCTCCATTCTATAAGTATACAGTGTGAGTCAAGGAGGGGACAGCAGCGGTTAAGGAAGGAAAAAAATAAATAAACAGGAGACTAAGAATACGGGACAAACTGGTTGGCATTTGTTTTTCTACTTTTTTTTGTCACCGGATTTGATTTCCTGCTTTTATGTCTTGAGGCCGGCCAGCGGCCGTGGGAACGTGACCGGATTAGGAGCCGGCCGCTGAACAGGAAGTCCTTTAAATGTTTTATTCCTTGGTTAGGCATTGGCTTTCCGTTGCTCCTTGAAGTTGAAACCCCCCAGAACCACCAGGAAACCCAAGGGTATCGCAGGTGACCTTTTTCAAATGAAGGTCAATTCAGACGGCACCGAGGTGAAGAGGACATTTTCACAAGACGCATGCGTTTATTTTCTTAAAAATAAATAATTTTAAAAAAACGCAACTCGATCTAAAATGTATCTGATGCAAGTGTTTCAAGTCCCCCTGAGGTCATAAGCTGCATGCAGCATAATGCATATCGACCTTCTTTAATAAGTTTAAGGCGTTTTAAGTATTCGACCGGACATCTCGTGAGCTCCCTCTCTGGACTGCTGAGCCTTCACAAAAAAGTTTTATGTGAGGTGCTTGGCCGAACGGTTCGTATTGAGTTGAATGGGTCTCCTCAAATCGCGTTTAAAAGCCAACACTATATTACCTTTATTGTATATTTCTATATCTAGCCCACTTCCTGTTTCCTGTCCACCTCGGTTACTGCCTCACGTGTGAGAGCCGTGAGTTGTGGTTTGGACGGGGGATTTTGTTCACTTTCAGCCACCTTATCACAACCCCAACTTCCTTACAAACCACCAAATCAAAGTCCATCAAACGGCGACACAAGCCGTCCGTCATAAAGTTCCTCTGTCCATTTCTACCTAACTGTGTCGTATTCCTTCGTCATCTCCAAAGATGTTTTATATTTTCTGTGATTTACGGTTATTTTATTGGGAGCTCTGCGTTTGAACAATGAGAAGGTTCCTCATTGGTCGGGAAAGCATTGTTTAAGCAAATGGTCATTGGTGAATACACTGCAGCGCCCTCTGTTGGCCGGTACCGGTGTTTCCACCGAGATAACGTTTGTGCCATTTATTTTTCTTTGAAAAAACAAATGATTTGAGACCACCTGGTGATACAAATATTAATAGAAACAGAATGACTGAAACAGAAAGAATCCTGATCTTCACATTAATTGATCAATTGATTAATTGAATTCATTCCCCATCCCAATCGAGTGCAGATGAAGAAATCTCTTTTTTTGTATCTGGGTCCATGTTGGTTCTCTGTTGTCGGGGGAACTCTCGTCCACGGCTTCCTCGATGAGGGGCGCTCCTTACTTGGTTCTGTGTGATGTCTTTCTGGTTGGAGTATTGTGTCACGCCACTCTCTTGGGCTCATGTCCATGTATTGTTGGCCTGCCTGTGTGTGTTGTATCTAGCCTTTTTTTTTTTTTTTGCGGTTTGCATGGCAAGCGTTGCAGAACACACGCATGTGCACAACACAAACACACGCACACACCTCTTTCAATCCAAACGTCAAGAATTATCCCAAGTGGTTAATAGTGCCTTGCTCAACTGCGATGGCGCGTGTCTGTGTCTTAATAACCCAACAGTGTTGTTTGCGGTTCCCACTGTAAGCTCTTAATGGATGCCTTTTGCAACAGACATGAATTGTTTTAAATATAGATGTTAACTGAGATATTCTGCCTTCTTCCCCCTTTCCCACCCCCCCACCATTATCACTTTTTGTATTTATTCCTTTGCCCTCTCCCTACCATTTATCACTTTTTGTATTTTTTCAAATTCCTTCTCCTCTTCCCACTTCTCTCTCTATGCCTTCGCCACGGTTGCCTCCTCCTCTTCCTCCCTCCGCCCCCACGCCCACTCATTGTCCTCTTCCCACCTCTCCTCTTCGTCACACCTCATCTTCTCATCGCTCTGCTTCTGGTGGTACAACTTTCCGATGACGCCAATTTATTTTCCTCCCTCTCGTTCTCTTCTCTCTTATTTCCTGTTCTTCCTCTCCTCCTCACCCCCCCAAACCTCTATTCCCTCCCTCTCTCCTTCCTCGCCCCAACCTCTCTTCTCTTCTTACCTCACCCTGTTCTCCACCTCCTCCTCCCCTCTCTTTGTCTTTCTCCTCCCCCTTGGTCTTCCTCTTCCTCCTCCTCTTCCCCTTTGTCTTCCTCCTCCTCCCCTTCCCCTCCTCCCTCCTCCTCCTCCTCCTCCTGCCTCTCCTCCTCTTCCTCCTCCTCCTGCCTCTCCTCCTCTTCCTCCTCCTCCTGCCTTTCCTCCTCCTCCTCCTGCCTCTCCTCTTCCTCCTCCTCCTCCTGCCTCTCCTCTTCCTCCTCCTCCTCCTGCCTCTCCTCCTCCTCCTGCCTCTCCTCCTCTTCCTCCTCCTGCCTCTCCTCCTCTTCCTCCTCTTCCTCCTCCTGCCTCTCCTCCTCTTCCTCCTCCTCCTCCTCCTTCCTCCTCCTCCTCCTTCGTCCTCTCCTCCTCCCCCCCCCACAGTGTCCCGGCCCAGCGTCCTCCGGGCGCCTCCCCGTCCGCCCACAACATCAGTGGCAGCACGGGCGCCGCCGGCGACCGTGCCAACTTCTTCCGCGGCGTGGGCATCCGCAGCACCTTCCACGCCGGCCAGCGCTCTGGCGCCCGCGACCAGCAGGGCTCCGCCTACCCCGGAGGCCCCGCCTCCCCCTCGCTCTCGCACGGCAACAGCCAGGCGCGGCGCACGCACGGCGCCACGGGCATCTTCAGCAAGTTCACCTCCAAGTTCGTACGCAGGTGAGGCGGCCGCGGGGGAGGGGCAGCGGGGAGTCAAAGGGCGTAGACATGTGTTCAGGGCGTGTGGATGACGACTAATGCGTTGACGTGTTGTTTTTGTTGATTCCTCGGTTTCTGTATCCGCCCTGCGTTTGTTTTGGGACGTCGTCAAGGTGGAGGGGGGGCCGGGTTTGGTGGGGACGAGAGGCGACAGGACCACCAGCCAATCAGAAGGAAGCGTTTGTCATTCCTGATGCTGTTCCGTCCAATCCTACCAGTTCATTTGGCGTCACTGTGTTTTGGGAGTTTCTTCTGCCACTATGGCGGCGCGGTTCTGTCCACCCTGTAGCCGAGGAAGGGTGGCTGGAAGGAGGAACCTTGTTCCCTCGAACACGTTGAAGATGGATGACTTAACTAGCGGAGGGGACTGCGAGAGATGGAGCCTTTTTTTTTGTTTATTTTTTTTTATTAAGTACCTTGGATGATTTTAAAATGTTGAAAAGCTTTCAGGGCCACAAGGAGCGCTAAAGCAGTGGAGTAGGACACCGCAGGAAGGTGGAGGTGTAATGGGAGGAGGCCGTGTGTGTGTGTGTGTGTGTGTGTGTGCGTGTGTGTGTGTGTGTGTGTGTGTGTGTGTGTGTGTGTGTGTGATGTGTGTGTGTGTGTGTGTGTGTGGGTTCAAGGCAATAGAAAGAAGGATAGCGGGGGCGCATATTTAGGGCGGTGACTAGTGCTCACAGGACAAGGAAAGGAACACAAACACCAAGGTGCACGTGTCAAACACCGTCACACACGGTCCACTGGGGACATCAGGTGTGGCGTCGTGACATCATCCCGTCTGACTCACCGGGCCAGACGGGCGCGTGTGGAACTGAGATAAGCGTCGAGATTTGTTCTTCTAAGACTAGGTGTGTGTGTGCGTTTGTAACAGAGATAAGGGCCTCGATCTTACTTCTAAGACTCTGTGTGTGTGTGTGTGTGTGTGTGTGTGTGTGTGTGTGTGTGTGTGTGTGTGTGTGTGTGTGTGTGTGTGTGTGTGTGTGTGTGTGTGTGTGTGTGTGGAGGAAAAGATGGAAGCTCAGACAAGCCGATCTCCAGACCCCCCCCACTCAAAGATAGCTCCGTGGTGACAGTATCCATGGTTACACTGGAGATATCACTTTTCTCTCAACTATAAATACCACTGTTGGGGACACCTTGGTACACAGACACAGTTGTATTTTATAAGCCAATTACATGGCATCCCCACAACACTTTTCTATCCTGTGAGTGCGTGTGCGTACATACATATATGCGTGCTTGAACTTGTTGGATATTCTATTTAATTCCTACATTCTTTAGTTTGGCCCTTTGTGTGTGTGTGTGTGTGCGTGTGCGTGGTGTGCGTGCCTTGCGGGCAGGGCAACAGTTTCTATACAACGTGCTTGTGTACTTTATTTTCTTTGCAATATGTGCTTATTTCATTTCACAGCACCTCCCTGTTCTTCCCAAGATGGTATGGCCAGCAGCCCCTTTGTGGCTGATGGAATGTTCCATCTTATGTAGCCAGGGGGGTTTACGGGGGTTTTCCTAAACAGGGTGTTTTTTTGATGAGTGTGCCCAGTGGGTTAAGATGAGCCATCTCATTCAGACCACGACTAGTTCCTCCTTAACAATTGGCTTAAACCCGTAAAAACCGCAATCCAGTCATTAGTAACTCACTCTGTGTAACATCATCAACTCAAACGCTTTTTTATTTTTGTTCAATGTTGTCTGGAAAAAGAAAAAAGGTTAACGCTTCCATTTTTCATTTCATTTTTTTTTCCTGCTGATTCTGCAGGATTGTCTTCTCACAGCGGAGTCACTGAAGCTTACGTTTACACAGACTTTTTCTTTCTCCTTCCTTTATCCCCTTGTGTTTTTGTAGAAATCTCTCGTTCAGGTTCCCAAGAAGGTAGGCAACTTCCTAATGTTGACTATAACCCTTGATGTGTGTATGTATATAGATATAAATATGTCCTCTCCCTCCCATATATATTCAATATATATAGATATATATATATATATCTATATACATGCATTTTCCTCCCTTTTTTTGGTGTTTCATGCAGCTTATTGTTTGAGATCTTCCCTCGTGGCTTGAGCCTCTTAATTCTATCCCTTTTTTTTATATTCTGTGGTTGGACACTTGTTGTTTTTCATTTGATATTCATACTTTGATATGGAGTGATGCAGCCTTTTTTTTATTATCTGTGCCCTTCCCTCATGACTAACCTTCCTTTGCACTCATGCCGTCAGCCATGACACACATTAACACCCACCGGCCCACTCCCTGTCTCTCTCTCCACCCATCCCTCCATCTCCCACCCTCCACCCTGCTGGGTTTATCTAGGGGTGGGTGTGTGTGTGTGTGTGTTGTGTGTGTGTGTGTGTGTGTGTGTGTGGTGTGTGTGTGTGTGTGTGTGTGTGTGTGTGTGTGTGTGTGTGTGTGTGTGTGTGTGTGTGTGTGTGTGTGAGATAAGCGTCTAGATTGTACTTCTCAGACTAGCTGTGTGTGTATCCCCACCACGGCATTTAATTTTGTGGTTTAATAGTGACCACAACACACACTCTACTCCATCCCATTCATAACTCAACCCATGTGGCCGGCCATGGTCCCCAACACCACCAGCACCCCCGGCAGGGAGCGCTCTTCCCTGCCGCTTGCACACTATTGGTCGAGGCTGAAGTGGTCCGTCAGCCCCGAGGACGCGTTGAGTCGGGTGGATCATAAGCTGGCTTTCCCGCCTTGTGTCCACCATTTTGAATAGCCGGAGGACTGTAGCTCACGATAGCCTATCACACAACGCCGTCAATCGCTCCTCTCCAGGAACCGACCAAACCGAAACCGGTTCAAACCTGCCCGACCGGCCTCGTCGATTGGGAACCGGTTAGTTTCCCCCCCCCACCGCCGCCGCCGCCTTCTCCTCGCGCTCGTCGGCTGTTGTTGTCGGCAGCCTTGTTGCTAGGAGACGGCCAGGGGTGTCCTTGCGTGGCCCACCGATGGGGAGTCACAAGTGGCTCCATCGCTACAAAGGCCCCGTTACACGAGGCCACGCTCACAGCTTTAACTGAAGAGCCTCGTCCATCAGAGCTCAATGGTCGTCGTCCCCCCCCCCCCCCACACACACACACACACACACCCTGCTAATGAGTGTGACAGCAGAGAGAGAGAGTGTGTGTGATACATTTTTATTTTTATCCCGAACAGAGCGTGTGTTCACGAGCGCTTGTGTATTTAAAAAGTTGCCCCCGCGGAGCGGGGGGGTGTGGAGGGGGTGAGTGAGGGCGAGAGGTGGGGGTGAGGGTGGGTGTTAGTGTCCTTGTGCTGTGAGGGGCGGTGGTTCTGGAGGAGGAGGCAGGGGGGCGCGGCCCCACCGTCCGTCTGTCCTTCCTGGAGGCTGCGCTCTCACTCGTCTTTCCTTTCCCATCCTGTCTTTCACCGGATCCCTCCCTCCCCTCCCTCCCCTCACACCCTCCCCCCTCCCCCCCCCCCCCCCCCACTCCTCACCGTCTGACGGCAGCAACACCAGAACTGGATGACCTTGTCCTGAGCTGACTGGAAAGAAGAGGGCTTTATGCCAGGGGCACACACACCTTTATAACACACACTTAGAAACAAATTCTAACTTTATCAGCCAGTTTCGGACCCCAGGTGTGCCCAATGGATTTGATTGTGGGGCGGAGCTAGAGCTGCGTATGAAGCAGAACCAGTAAGCTGGTATATTAGTTCCACTTTTGTCTTGACGAAGGAGAGGTTTTGAATAAAAGCAGGCTGATAAATAACCTAAATGTTAATGTCAATAGCCATACACACATACTTGCGCACAGGCTCCTGCATTCGTAAAGTGCACACTCGGAGGGAGTGGGGCTGGCTCTATCCAGCAAGTAGGTCAGCATTCTGCGTGGTAAATAACGGACCACGGGGCCACCTAGTGGTGGGAACACGCAACTGCACCACCGCAGCGACCAACTTAACGCGTGGGGAAGAAACAGCAGAGGGTCAATTGGACCAATATGAAAAGTCCTTCACCTGGCTGACCCCACACACGTCCCAATGAGGTTGTGATGCTGGACCAACTTGGCATTTATCATTTAATAATAACGTTCAATAATATTTCATGTTCGTGGATATCTCAACGGCTGAGCTAATAGGTCTCTAATGAGGGGCTGCTTCTCACTCGCAAGTCGTGGCAGCCATTTTGTGGCGGCCATTTTGCTTTCGCCCCCCCCTCCCCCCTCCCTCACGCCCCCCCTCCATGCCCCCTCCATGACCTGTACGTTGACCCTAACCGTACCTTTCTTTTGCAGCGGCTCGTCCACCTGTCGTCTCATTGTCCTGTTCTTTTTCACTAACCCTCTTTTTTTTATATCATTTCATGGATGTTTGTTTTTGACTCATGACGGGATGAACATGATAAGGAGCTGTCTTTTTGTTTTTGTTCCCCACCAGCTGTGTTCGCATGTCAGCCGTTTTTGTTTTTGTTTTTTCCTGTTGCTGTCGCTCTCCACCTCCCCTTGCGTTGCTCACGCTTACGTCGGCTTTCCCTCTGCTGCTGCTGCTGTTTATTTTTGGAGCGCTAAGCCGCCGTGAGGATGAATGCGTACGCGTGTGGAAGTCATGTTGTGTAATGTGTGTTTTCAGGGTTTTTTTCAAGGACAGTTTTCCCAGAGTGTGCGCGCGTCGTTCTGTGGTCTGTTTTTAGTCGAACATTCTGTGTAGGCTGGGTGGTAATAATTCCAGAAGGTTCTAGGTTCATTATCATTAACACCCAATCCCGGTCCTGTGGTCTCAGATCTATCATGTCGGGGCTCAAACCATTCCATTCCATTCCAAACCATTCCATTCCAAACCATTCCATTCCATTCCAAACCCAATATATTCCAATTCAGTCCATTAAATTGTCTTACATTGGGATTTCAAACCATTGTCATCTATTCCATTTTCCCGGTATTCCTAGAACTAGATTATGTTAAACTTTAGGGTCATTCTATTCCACATTTAATGTGAACCACATGAGTGTAAAGGCCTGGACGGAAGAAAGAATCCCATCCTGAAAGCTACGCGCATCAAGACCGGGTAGCAGATCCGGTAGCAGTCGTTAGCTGCAAAGCATCATGGGGGTTGTAGTCCCTTAGGAGACGCAATGTGACGGGTGGGAGGTGGACTGAGCGATGGAGGGGGCGGAATGAGTTGGATGGTTGTGGATTGGTGGGGGTCCTTGCTGGGTGTTTGAAACGTAGGAGCGGGCTGTTTGAGGGGGGTGGGGGGGGGGGGGCTACGGCGAGTGCCTGTACCCTCGGCTGTATGACTTTAAAGAGGCGCTATGTGTTGTAGGGTGGATGATGTTTGCGCCCCCTTTTAGTTCTTAAGCTGAAGCCCTTATATTACACGTACATTATTTTTTCCTTTTTTTCTCTTCAAAACAACTAAACTTGTGTTGATTTTCCTCGAGGAGTCCGTATGAGGGAGAGGGTCGGGAAGAGGGGAGCAGGTGAGGAACCAGAACCCCAAAACCCCGAACAAAACTACAAATCCCCACATTTTTCCTACACTCCCCCCCCCCCCCCCCCCCCCCCCGAAATGAAAAAACCGCCTGCTGACTGTCCAATCAGAACACTAGCAGATCACCCAATCAGTAGACTGATCCCAAGGCCGTGCTTGGTTTGTGAGTGGCTGGGAGACGGGGTTTCCAATAACAGGGCTGCGATTGGCCGGTGATGGGTGCCTATGCTGTCGGGTCCTAACCAATCAGGGGGTGTCTGTGTGAGAGGGGGGGCGCACTGGTTGGGAATGCTGGCGTCCCGGGGAGAGAGTGCATCTGTGGGGGGGTGCTGGTAGACTCGCATGGGTGTGTGATTGCGTGCGTGTGGAAAACCTATGATTTACCTTCTCTTCTGCTGCGCCCGGGAGTGTATCTTTGTGTGTGTAAGGGGGGGGGAAAGACAATTTGGTGTTAAAATTGTAGCACAACTTGTGTTAATAAAGGTGCACACACACAAAGGTACGTCTGGGTGTGTGTCTTGAGTCATCTCCACACCGTCATCCTGCTCTGATCTCTGTACTTCATTCCCCCTCATCTCCTGTGTATGCTTTTCTGAGACCATCCGGAATTCTCTTCTTGTGTGACGTTCCCGTTTTATAACCCTTGTCTCTTCCTTTTGTATCCTCTCCGTCTCCGTCATCGTCCCTCTCTTTCTCGCTCTCTCTTTTTCTCATCATCTCTCTCTCCCCCCCCTGACTCTTTATCTCTCTCTCCTCCCCTCCTCTCTCCCTCTCCTACCCGATCTCTTTCCCCTTACCTCGCTCTCTCGCTCTCTCTGTCTCTCCCTCTCGCTCTCTCTCTCTCTCTCTCCCCCCCCCCCCCCCACCCCAACCCATGGGTGCAGGTCGATGCTGAGCAGCACGGTGGACAAGTCTGAGAAGACGTCCGGCGGCGTCCTCTCCTCGTCCTCCAACAACGACGAGAACAACTCCTCGCCCGGCTCCGGGAACACGGGTACGAATCCCCTCCAGCTATCCTCTCTCTCTCCACCCTCTCTTTATCATCTCTCTCTGTCTCTCTCTCTCTGTTTCTGTCTCACTCTCTCTGTCTCACTCTCTGTCTACCCTCTGTCTACTTCTCTCTCTCTCTCTCTGTCTGTCTCCCTCCACCCTCTCTCACCCCTTCTCCCCCCCCCTCCCTCTCCCCTCCCCCAGGCGGCACCGGTACCCCCCCGGCCCCGGGCACCATGGGCCCCGGCGGCCTGGCCCCGGCCTCCAAAGACCTGTCCAACAAGCCGCGCTCGCTGCGCTTCACGTGGAGCATGAAGACCACGTCGTCCATGGAGCCCGGCGAGATGATGCGGGAGATCCGCAAGGTGCTGGACTCCAACGGCTGCGAGTACGAGGCCAGCGAGCGCTACATGCTGCTGTGCGTGTCGGGCAACCCGGCGCGCGACGACTTCGTCCAGTGGGAGATGGAGGTGTGCAAGCTGCCGCGCCTCTCGCTCAACGGCGTGCGCTTCAAGCGCATCTCCGGCACCTCCATCGCCTTCAAGAACATCGCCTCCAAGGTGGCCAACGAGCTGAAGCTTTGAGCCGCGAGGCCGCCGCCGCCGCCGCGCCCTGACCCCCACAACCCTCGACGGGCTGGGAGAGGGTGAGGGGGTGACCTCATCACGTGTGGGTGAATGTGGGGTTTTTTTTGGGGGGGGGGAAGGGGTGTGGGTTACACTGAGGGGTGGAGCCTAAAGAGGGGTTGATGGGGGCGGGGTTTGGGGGAGGGGCCCGACAGAACCGTGGTTGCGTTTAGGGCGTCTTGATTCTTTTGTGTTCTGTTTAATGGACTGTTCCTATTGGCTGATATCGGTTATCGGAGACGTTTCTCGTTTTTTTTGCGTTTCTCCACCTTGATAATTGGCAGGGGGGGGGGGGGGTTGATGACGTAGGGCTGAGTGGGTTCCTCCAGCTCCACCAGACGCCCTCCAGGGGGACTGAATAACATCCTCCATCTCCTCCTCCACCTTCGGCGTTCCTCGTTCAAACGTTCAAATGGGTTCAACGGTTCTGTGTCCTCTTCATTCCTGGCCCCCCCCCCCGAAAACGAGGACAACATCAACAGCCGGGGAGGGGAGGAGCCTCTGCTTCTCTAGGGAGGGGGTCGAAGGGGAGGGTCTCTCTCTCTCTCCCTCCTCTGTTCTCCCCCTTCCATGTTGTTTAGCTCCTCTCTCTCCCCCCCACCTCCACCCTCTGGGGAGTTTGTTTCTCTGGATGGAGGGGGGGAGGGGCGGGGGGCGTGGCTCTGGGGTGACTGGAAGAAGGTGATTGGGTGATGGGGAGGGCGAGACGGTGGAGAGACTGAAGGCACCAGAGAGAGAGAGAGAGAGACGGCAGCGTTGGACAGGGAACAACTCGTTGGACCCTGACCGTGCCCTCACCCCTCACTCCCCCCTCAAACACCCTCCCCCATTCATCCATGTTTCCAAGAGAACGGACCCTCGACCGCACGCGCGCGCGCGTACACAGATGTTCACTCGCTCCACCTGTTGATGGAGCTGAACGGAACGCCACCTTGATGCCCCGTCTAACCCCGCCCACCGGCACCACCACCTCCTCCTCACCCCCACCCTAATATGACACTCCACTCTGCCCCCCCTCTCTTCTCCATTGCCTTCATTCTGGACTTGGAAGAAAAACACACGCGCTCACACGCAAGACACGCACACACAATGCACACGCGGCTACTGGCCCCTCCCCACCCCCGGATACTTTAGGTTAGTTTGTTTTCCTCTCCCCTCGCGCCGATGATGCAAGTTCCTGTTGGACTTGATGATGATGACATGACGATGATGATGTCGTCACATGTATAAGATGGTGTGTGTGTGTGTGTGAGAGAGAGAGAGAATGTTCCCTGTTTCTTATTTCTCTTTAACAAAAACAGTTGTGCACTGGATAAGCCGGGTGGAGTCAGGGGGAGGAGTGGGGGGGGGTGGGGTTGTCTTGCGATGGTGTGTGTGTGAGTGGGTGGGGGGGGGGGGGGGGGTCGATTTTGTTGTCTCTTCGTTCTTGTTCTTTTCATTGGTGTCGTTCTTTTTAATGTTTCTCGCCTTTCCGTGGAGTCCAGATGAGCGTGTAGGGTCGTAGTGTGTCTGTAGCTCCGCTAGCCCGCGGCGGCGGGGCTCCAATGATTCTGTTATGTCGAGAATAAATTCAGTTGATCATGGTTTTGTTTCTTTTTAATGTTATTGTATTTTACATTTTTATGGCTTTCGGTTGACATCGCGCCTTCTTACACAGAATGTCTACCCTACACCCCCCTCCCCCTTTTTTCTCATTTATTCACTTCTTCAGTGCCCCCCCCCCCCCCTTACACACACACCACACACACACACACACACACACACACACACACACACACACACACACACACACACACACACACACACACACACACACACACACACACACACACACACAGTCTGTCAGATTACGTGTGTTCCCGCGGAGGTATTATTTTGGGGGGGGGGGGGGGGGTATTTAACTTGTGCGTGTGTTTGCGTATATAAAAGATCACTGGAAAGTCAAACGGGGAAAAAAATATGAATGGTGAATTATTTTCTCTTCTACGTTGATTTGATAATATTCTATTTTTATGTCATATAAAAATTACACGAAAAAAACGACGGAAAAAAAACACAATGTCGGGGTTTGTACAGGTTTAGATTTTGGGGGGGGGGGGGTACAGGGATCATATCATTGCTGCCTTTAATTGTACAGCACCTTTTATCTGCACAAACACACATTCACGCTCATTCGCCACTTCCTTTGTGTACCGAGTACTATACACACACGAGCAACACACCCATGCAGAGTTGTACGGTGACTCCAGATTGAGGAACTGTTGTTCATAGTGAAGATGGCGAGTCATCTGAAAACATGACGAATGATTAACTTTTTGTTTTTGTTTGTCCTAGTTTATTTTTACAACATGGGGGGTATGAACGGGCCTGTTTATTGGCTGGCAAAATGAGGAAGGAGAGCACCACAGAGGAGGGAGGCAGAAGGAAGGCTGGTTGAACTGTTGCGCTTTTATTTTGATGGGCATTTCTTGGTGGTTGTTTTTTTATTCATTTTATTTTGTTATCAAGCAACGCCGTGATGATCGCAGCCAAGTCAACAAGATACCACCCATATCCGAGCACGTGTCTGCGTGCGCAAAAAAAAATAAAGCTCAAAACAAAAGTAAGATACCGACCGTGACTCAACGTAAACACTCAGGTCCTTTATCCCCCTCCCTGCTCCACACATGCTCCCATCGGCGGGGGAGCGGACGTAGCGAGCGATTGCGTAAACTAGTTCCTGTCGGCCAGCGTGTGAGCAGCGAGATGTTCGGGGTCACTAGGACGGGCTCTCTATTTTTATTTTGTATTATTATTTCACATGGACACGCCCACCGTCGCCCTCCACATCTGTATCCATTTCCGAAAGAGGCCGAACCCCTACTTTACGTTTTTCGGATTCCTCTACTCTTTGATTTATTTTATTTTCTTTCCACCTCTCCTCCAGAAGTTGATCATTGTATTACGGTGCTGGGTTTTTGGATTCTAATTATTATTATTACTCTGGCTGTTGCTGTTTTATTATTCTCTATCAGGGCTGATTTTAGTTCTCCTTATTTTTTTTTTTGTTTTTTTTGTTTTTTTTGTTTTACATTGCTGTAATTTACATTGATTTAAAAAAACGTGTTTTGAGCGAACTGTAAACTTTAGTGGTGGAAACGGGATGGGAGGGGTTGGTGGACTCCTGAAAATATGTATGTTTTTGTGCAAAGATGAAATGATGAAAAATTACAATGATAGTAATAAAAACAATATTGAAAAAAAATCGAGATGGTTGTGTTTTGGAAAAACCAGCATATAAAAAGCAGTTGAAATATTTTTGTAACAGTATTCAAATGGTGGTTGATTTCAAAAATAAATAATGACAATTACATTTAAGGCTCTGTATCTAGGGGCGTAAAGGAAGGTTGGAACTAGGCCCCTCCAGGACCAGATTATCTGATTTACTGTCCTGCGATCAAAAAATGCTGAGCGTTGTTTTCAGACTAGTCTGCTGTAACCTAACACAGCTCGTTCTGTACTCCTATTCCTCAGACTTGTTTCAAATAAACAGACAATTGACCCGGTCCTCACTGTTTTAGGAAAGTGTTCTGGAGACATGGGTTCAAGTCCCACCAAACATGTCCTCATTGATAACCAAATACAGAAACAATCCGTTTCTTAGACCAGATTGTGGCCGGTGTCTCAGTGGCGCAGTTCATCATCACTCCTGGAGATATGGGTTCAAGTCACTCCAACCATACTCACTGAAACCCAAAATATCAAACAATATTGTCAAATGTAACGTCAATTACAGACCTTGACAATATCATAGCCAGTGTCTAGGTGGAGTAGCTGAGAGGGCTGTGCGTTATCTCAGGAGTTATGTCTCTGTGGACAACGCTTCAACTCTACCCATCACACTCCTTGGCATCCTAATTAAATTTTTAGAACAATGTAATTCATTGTAAAGTCAAACTCTCACTCTTGGTGGCTTAGTGGCGTAGGGGAGAGAGCTGTTGTGTATCTTTTCTGGAGACATCGGTTAGATTCCTGCGGTGGGTTAATGAGTGTTGATGACTTTCTAGGTGAGTGGCTTAGTGTGTAAATGGAAAGGCCTGCTGATAAAGTGCTTGAGACCAGGGTTAAAGTCTGTCTTAGGTTGGTGGCTTTTCAATCTTAAAGACATTGTGTGAATATAATGTCAAATATGACTTCCGGACATCTCACAATAGCGAGCTCTTTGGCGCATTGGAGAAAGCGCCCAGTCGTTCAGCGCAGAGGTCGTGGGTTGGAGTTCCACCAAGGCTGGTCCCTATGGGTGATGAAGTGGTTTTTGAACATAACAATATTGTGTTGATTGAATGTCAAATCTATCCTCCAACACCATCAACCACAGTGACTTGGTGGTCTCACACCTAAGACCTGGTGGTGGAGTGGGCAGGTTAATCGGTTATGAGCGCCAGAGCTCCTAGTTCGAGTACCTGCATGTTACAGTTTTTAAATGAGTTTTAAAAAAACAGGGAAGGGGGGAGGGTTAACTTCAACTGTCTTCATTAAATAAACGCGTACAAAAAAGTTGCAAGACCCTCTTGGTTCTAACACCCCCCCCCCAGCCCCTGTGAAGGGGGGGATGGGGGGGTTCTGCAGACAGGGGCACCGTTTGGGGGTACCCCGTTCTTGGTGGCCACTGTCATGCACAAAACCTGTGTGGGAACAGAGCCGTCGGACTGCGGGGGTAAGGTGGACAGTTGTGGGGGGTCGGCTGTGTTGGTCGAGTGGGGAGTGCTAGCGGTTATGAACTCAGAGCTGCTAGTTCAAATCCCTCGTTGTACTATAATTTGGCCTATGATTTGTTTCAAAAATAAAAATAGAACATTAAGATATATTGTCTTGCTGGTGCAGTGGTATGGTCTGCTGAATAAAGTGCTGGAGAGTCCTGCTTATATTTGTGGTTTTTCATACATAAAGTCACTGGGTGAATTATAACTTCCGGCCTTTGACATACCTGCGGGTGTGGCGCATTGCAGAGAGCTCTTGGCTGTCAGTGCAGAGGTTGCCTGTTCAAGGCCTGCTGAAGTTAGCAACTACGGTTAATAAAGAGCTTTTTAAACATAAGAATGTTCTGTGAATTTAATATGAAACCTATCCTCAACACTCTCAGGCACAGGACTGTGTTGGTCGAGTGGGGACTGCTTGCGGTTATGAACACAGAGATGTTAGTTCAAATCCCTCATGATACTGTAATTATGTTCCATTTCAAAAATAAATTAGTAGGGTTGGGGGGGGGAACTTCAACTGTCTTACTTAAATGAAATATTAGACGGACGTAAAAGTTGCAAGACCCTCTTGGTTCTAACACCCCCCCCAGCCCCTGTGAAGGGGGGGATGGGGAGGTTCTGCGAGCAACTTGGGGGTCCGTTTGGGGGTACCCCCTTCTTGGTGGCCGTGTGAGCGGGGACTCGAACCTGAGTCGACAGAGTGTTCACCAACAGCCCTTAACCGCTGCACCACCAAGACGCCTGCTAGGATTTGCTCGGAGGTTATACTAGACTCAATTCCCCATTCATAATATTCTATATAATGAGTAAATCAGTGAGACTTGAAACATGGCCCCCCGAGTGCAAACCTACAGCTCTCTCTGCTTCCCGTCTGAGGTTGAATAATTGATAAGGACGTTACATTAAAACCTACATTGTGGTTCAATGGACACAAACATCAGCAGGAATTGATGTGCTCTCCACCGCACTACTGAGACAGGATCCACATGATCAATAATCTCAAATAATCAATAAAGGGGTTATGAAAGACATTAAAATGTATACCTTGTGTTTCTAGTTCTTCATTTGTAACCTCAAAACTGAGAATGAGGAAGGGCGCCAATCGAATTACATTTTTTTTCTCTTTGAGGGCGACCATCTAATTAAATTAAATGTATTTATTTATTTATTTCTCTTTGAGGGCGACCAGTGGCCACCAGCAGGGGGCGCCACCTGGGCCAACCTCGGTAAAGCCTTCAGGCCCCGTTCCCCAACACGGTACAGCTTCAGTGATGTGCTCCACACGCACACATTCACAGCCTAACCATGCACTTATAATAACCTTAATGAACATATAAAAACAAAGCACTCATAACATTATTTCTCTTCAAAATGTGCTGAAAGTGTATTTTGGGGTGTCTCTAAAACCACGTCCTATTACACTTGGTTGTTATCTTAGCATTATTGGTTGAGAAGGTGTTTGATAGACCCACCCACCCATCAAACTGAACCAGAAGTCAAAGTGACCAGTAGACCTAGCCCCGGAAGGTAAAAGCGACCAGAGTATTTCGTAGAATCAAGTAGTTCAATAGTTAAGTTTTAAAACTGCTTTGTTATCCCTGAAAGTATTTTATAAAGTAAATAGGAAACACTGTGGAGCTTTGAATCTCTCCTTATTGCTAGAATAACAACTTCAACGTCTGTCAACACGTCCTCGTAAAAGCCTATGGAAATATAAATAAAATAGTCAATGACTGGAGTTTGACAATGTGAACTGCTGCATATGATGGATGTTCAGCCGGAAAAAAAATTTTTTTTGGTCATTTCTTTATTCTAAAAAAAACAAAATAACACAAGCAGTTCATGATTCCACAATATAAACACCTTCTCACATACGGTAACACCATTAAGTACATTCTGGAAAGAAGAAATCAACGACGTAATAAAGCAATCACTTCTCAAAAAAGTACAATCAAAAAAAGCGGGAAAGCCACGTTTAAAGCCACACTAACTCATGAGGAAGACACAATGGGGACAAAATGGCCGCTGTGTCCCCGGCAAAGTAGAAGAAGGGAGGAGCTACTATCGGATGCTTAAACCCACAAAACAAGGCTGGTGAAGTGGGCCGGGGGTTACGTCAACACGCTCAAACCAGCCGGCCGACGCGGTTCAGGGGGAAAGGAAAACTTTTAACGACACAAATATGAATTTGGTAAGCTTACGAAACAAAACAGGTGTTTGGATAACCGTTCTAGTTTTTTTTTACAACCAAAGTGTAGAGGGAACTAAAAGTGGTTCCAAAACAAAACGT
>OLKM01000722.1:221994-234790 GCA_900291075.1 Melanogrammus aeglefinus
CAATTATTTGTAACATTTATTTTGTTCCTTGTACTCCTATGGACAGTACAGGAATCAATGTAACTAGGATGTGACCAACTGTACATCAACGTTATTGAACTACAGTTTTGACCATTTCCTAGAGGAGAATGGTCCCCGCGCCCTCTCCTCTCCCTCCTCCCCTCTCTCTTTTCCTCCCTCCTCCTTCACTCTACCCTTCCCTCCACTCTACCTTCCCTCTCCTTCTCTCCCCTCTCTCCCCCTCACTCTAACTCCTCTCTCCTCTCATCTCCTCTCCCTCTCATTCTCTCTCTCTCCTCTGCTCTCTCTCTCGCCTTCCTCTCTCTCATCTCTCTCTCTCATCTCTTTTCTCTCTCTCTCCTCCTCTCTCTCTCACTCCCTCTCTCTTCTCCCTACCTCTCTCTCTCTCTCAGCCTCTCTCTCTCTCTCTCCTCTCTCTCCCCCTCTCTCTCTCTCTCTCTCCCCCCCCCCTCTCTCTCTCTCTCTCTCCTCTTCGTGGGCTGACCTGTCAAGGAGGCAGCAGTGACTCACCTGGGAGGTCGTCTTGTTCCCGATCACCTCTGCTATCGCCATGAAGTCCTTCCCATAGCGACGGATGGCTGGAGGACAGAGAGAGGGAGGGAGAGAGAGAAGGAGAGAGACAGAGGTTAGATGATGGGTTATAACTGGCCTCTCCTGGTGTGTCAGCGTCCGTCGCTGCCAGCGTGTTGATTAAAGCAACGCGTCCGCTGGGGAGGTCTCAGAGTTGGAATGACGACAGAGCCAAATTCACTTCCTTACTGATGATTATTAATTCCTTTCAGACCTCGGTTTATTACATTTGGGTCAGAACCCATTCCCATATAAATCTGGAACCAGTTCCAGAACACCTTTTAATAAATCCTTTATTTAAAACCTCCCGTGCGTTCATGAAAGAGACTCGTCTACAGGAACTTCTGCCTCATGGACCGGGTCCAGATAGGTATTTCAGAGCCTGGCCTTCACGGGGATTGGGGGGGGGGTCACATTTCTTCTCTGGATAGATAACGCCATCCAGAGTGTGTCTGTGCACACGCCCGTGCTTGCACATACACACTCCTCCCTCCAACATGATCCTTATCTCAAAGTGTTCTTCCCTGTTGGAATCCAAGCCCTTTGTTGACTTGTGGTTGGTCTGTGGTTGGTCGCCATGGTTTCATCCAATAGTAAAATGATCAAAAAACGGACACGGTACTCGTTCTGGCCCCAAGCGTTCTGCGTTTCCACTTCAATCAATCTCCCTTCACCAGACGGTAGAAAAGTAATCACTGACTCCCTCGTGTACACTCAGATGTCTTCAGACCTCAATTCATCATGTGACTCGTCTACGCCATTTTTTTTAAGATTATGTCACAGTCTATTGCGTGTATTTGTCATATCTCATCACACACACACACACACACAGTCTCACATCAATGCTTAAATCCCTCCCCAGGAGATTTACCCATTACATCCACGTTGACCTTAAGCTGATCATCTCCACGACGGGAGTTTTCCTACCCTGCATGTCCAACATAATCTTATATCTGTGTTCAAGTCTCTTTTGAACACAGGGTCCTGGGCTCACCCTGTACAGCCAGGAGCTGTTCCTCTGTGGTCCAGCGAGAGTTCATCTTCAGGGCGGGCTGAGAGACAGAGAGACAGATGAGGTGAGTGAGAGAAAAATAACAAAACGCAAGGTCGAACCACAGCGGATAAGTGCCAAGGAGGACACGGAGAGAGAGAGAGAGAGAGAGAGGCAGGGAGAGACACAGACAGAGAGAAAAAGAAGGATACAGAGAGACAGAGACACACAAAGAGACAGAGGATGAAAGCAAGAGAGACAGAGAGAAAGAGAGAGAGACAGAAAGAGAGAGAGACAGAGTGAAAGAGAGACAGAGAGAGAGAGAGAGACACAAAGAGACGGAGAGAGAGAGAGACACACACACACACACACACACACACACACACACACACACACACACACACACACACACACACACACACACACACACACACACACACACGAGACCATGAGAGAGACGGATTAGAGAAAGGGAGGGAAAGAAGCAGAGGACAAAATAGATTTGGACTAATCTAAAGTCTCGGGAGGGGGAGTGAATGGAACGCCCCGGAGAGAGACACATTAAACGAGACGGACGAAGAGACGATCAGCCGGGAGGGGAAGAAAAGGAACAGAGGGATGAAGAACGAAGGGAAGGAAGCGACGCAGACGAAGGAGTTAAGGAGGAGAAAGCCGGGGGGGGGGGGGGGCAGTGACGAGTCTGCTGGCACAACAGAATGAAACCAGGCTAAAATAAGAAGTGATGAGGAAGAGGAAGAGAGGAGGAAGGGAAGAGAAACAGGTGGACAAGAGATCTACGATTTAAAACACACGCCTGAGGACAGAACCAAGAGGAAAAGAATTAAACCTGGCTTTTAATTAAAGGACAGAGGGAGAGGGCGAGGGAGAGAGGGTGAGAGAGAAAGGGCGAGAGAGAGAGAGGGCGAGAGAGAGAGGGCGAGAGAGAGAGGGCGAGAGAGAAAGGGCGAGAGAGAGAGAGGGCGAGAGAGAGAGGGCGAGAGAGAGAGGGCGAGAGAGAAAGACGTGGTGTACCTCGCTAGGCCGGAAGGTGCCTATCCCTTCGTTGAGGCCGTGCTTCATGCTGCTATTGTTCTGCTTGATGCTCTGGACCTGGTGGTGGGGCGAGAGACACAGGAGATGAGGGAGGAATGAAGAGAGACAGAGACAGAGAGAGACAGACAGAGACAGAGACAGAGACAGAGACAGAGAGAGAGAGACAGAGCGAGAGACACACACAGTGTATTCATCAGCAACACATTCTGTTTACCGTTTGGTCGTTAAATCGGGGGCCACCCTGAGAGACTCTCAAGGCCAATTTGGGAAACAGTTGGAAGTCGGGCCAACCCCCCGATTCTGCAGGGCCGGTCGGGAGTGCGTGGGTAAAATACCGAGCCAATCTCTCTCTTTAGGGTCCCAGACGGACTGCTCCGCACCCCACCCGACACGTCGGATCTAATCTGGGCTACTCTGTCCACGACCGGGTGGTGTGTATTTCTTGTCGATAACGACGCTTGTTCGTCACGGTGTCGGGACGTCGCGGGAGCGGTCGCCTCCGTCCGTTTCTCGAAACCTTCAGGTTAGTTTTCGAGTCGTTATGAGTGTTTGAAGACAAGACACACGTCACGTCTTTGAGCGTGTGCTGCTCAAATCGTGTCAGACGCACATAAAGCCTGAGCAGACCGTCGCCTCCCAACGCGACGGGCCTTGAACTCAAGAGGCCGGTCGTTGACGAGCACAGTCGGGCTCCGGGGAGCGCCTCCTTGCTCGAGGGCCGGCAGGCAAGGCGGTGGGACATCGGCGCATCAAACCCGCTACCTTTCAGCAGCTCTAACGACTACGCTATCCCAACAACAACAGGCTTTGTGCTCATACACACATAGCTTCAAAAACAGGCTCCGTGCCGCTCGTCCACCAGGGGGTCTGCTGTAACCCCCCAGCACCTCTGGATCAGGGATTCAGGGTGGGGCTGAATGATTTGGGGAATGTAATTGCGATTAATTCGATAAATATTGCGATTGTGATCGAGTATGCGATTTCCCTTTTTATAATTCCTTATGTTCTGTATTATCCACTAAACAAGCAATGAGTCATTCATTGCTTGAATCGTTCAGCTCCAGTTTGGGGGGGGGGGGGGACCCCCGCGGCCCGACCTCCGGAGGGGAGCCTACCTGTCTCTTGAGGGACACCAGGCGGGTGTCCAGCTGGCGCACCGACAGCACCCCCGCGTCGCTGGAGGTCGACACCGCCATGATGTCTCCCTGGTCCAGGTGCATGCCCTTGGGGGGTCGGCGGCGGCGCGCGCAGTGGGTGGTGACGGTACTGCGCCCCCACGCTCTCCTTCTTGATGGGGCCGGCCCGGCCCGGCGGGGCCTTGTCGGCCACGGGGCCCCCGCACTGCCGCCCGCATTCCCAGGGCCCCCAGGGGCCTGCTTCACCGACTGGGGGAGGAGGAGGAGGAGGAGGTGGTGGGGGTGGTGGGGGAGGATGGAGGGTAAGGAAGGAAGAGAGGAGGAATGTGGAGGAGGAGGTGGAGGGGGTGGGGGAGGAGAAGGGAGGAGGGTGTGGAGGAGGTGAGGGGAGGAGGGGGAGGAGGTGGGGTGGTGGTGGGGGAGAAGGGAGGAGGGTTGAGGAGGTGGAGGTGGTGGTGGGGGAGAAGGGAGGAGAGATGAGGAGGTGGGGGAGGAGGAGGAGAATTATTTTCTATCCTGGGGTAACGTTGGATCCAATACGACGAGTTGATTCAGAGACGTTTGGGGAGTCCTGGTTAATTGATGGTGATCAAATCAAAGGGCCCCCCTCACCAAACGCCTCTCTATAACGACAGCCTAATGAATAACGCTTCAGAATAATTACAGAGTCTTATGAAATATGACTTTTTCGGAGTGCCTCAGAAAACGGGCAGGAAAGTGGGTTGAAAGAGAGGCAGGGAGGGAATCAAACCTCCGGTTGGTACACGGTGTATTACCGACATGCCACAAGCGTGCTCAACCCAACCGACGTGCGTCCTGAAAGCTAGTTTACGTGGCACGAGGTGCAGATTACCAGGGGGACTGAGGCGACAGTGGACACTGGCTGGGCAACATAGGCTGTGGATCTCACCTCCTTCTTCGCGTCGATCTCAAAGTCGCTGTCGCTGCCAGGGTCTGCCTCCTCCACCTCGTCATTGCTGAGCCTGAGAGAGAGAAAATGTGTTAACATTCTTTTTACAGGTGGTCCATTTATGCTTGTTTTTCGTGCAGGCTGTCAGACTGTCACCCTGCAGCCTGATGTATACACAGAGAGCGGACGAAGTTTAGACTATTGTATACTTTTCGTGTAATATTTACAAAAGAAAGATTTGGGTGACGTCGTGGTTAAGGCGTCAGGCGAATGTTGCCAAGGCAACCGCTGTGGGAAACCCTGGAGAGTGCGGAGTAACGTCCCGTGTGTCGGACCCCCAAAACAAGGACAGCCCCTATTCCCTCAGTCTCACAGACCCTTCACCATCAACCCCAGATTGAGGCGTTTTGGCTGACGTGCAAATACATACAAATCCTCAGTGCTGCGGCAATAGGCTAAGCGTTGTTTGGAGTAGGATTTCTCTTTGAGGCGTAAATGCAAAACATATGTGCGTTTCTTTCTGGTGGGCGCAAGGCCTTAAAACCGAGCCCAAAATTGGTTTGGTGATCAAGCCCAACATTCAGTTGGGAGGCTATTCTGTCCCCAGTTTACTAGCCGGTCAGTGGTTTCAAACATACTGGGTTGGCACGAAGAGTAAAGCAGTGCAGCGTTTTGCATTTCTAATGGGTTTACATATCGTTGGCCTTAAAGCATAATTCCCCAAGTCATATTTTAAGGTTCATCTTTTATTTAGCGTCAAAAATGCCAAAGTCAAATAGATGACTTAGGCAGATGGTGATTGTGGAATGTAAAAACCACTCTGATTGGCTCAGGATACAGCCAATGAGGCGCAGTGAATCAGCAGCATTTAGGAGAGTGGCGTTAGGTTAGATATCACAATTTTGCCAAAATACGACTTTGGAAATAATGCAAGGAGGCCAACGATATTAACATCCAAATGTGTGTGTGACTTTATTTGCATTCAAATCAGAACCAGACAGAACCAGCCTGTCTACCTGTCCTCCTTCTCCCTCTTGTGGACCAGCCGTCGGGCCTGCCGGTCCATCACTGACGTCCGGCTGCGCGTCTTCTTCCAGCAGTAGTAGTACTTCACCAGGCTGGAGATCAGCTTGTCTGGAAGCTGCCCCCCCCACACACACACACACCACACACACACACACACACACACACACACACACACACTAAAGATTAGGAATTTCATTACACAAAACATTAACATACATGAATGCATTTCTCCCCCTGTGCGTTTAGGAACTCTTCGTAGTTCTGGGATGTTTTTATTTCCACGAGCTGTCACTCATTCAGAACCCTATTGAACAAATGCCCGCAGCGCTCCCTCTCCCTCTCCCTCTCTCCCCCCCACCTATCTCCCTCCTTCCCCACCCTCACTGTATCTCTCCTCCCTCTCGCCTCTTCCTCCCTCCACTGTCTCTCCTCCTCTCATACCCTCCTCCAGTCTCCCTCCCTCCCTCCCCCCATCTCCCCGTGTTACCTCCCCTCCCTCTCCTCTCCTCTGTGCCCCCCCCCCCCCCGCCCCCCTTCTGCTCACCATCTGCTGGATGCGGTGGAAGCTCTTCCCGTGGAAGCTGAAGGCCTGTTCGAACAGCACCTTGTCCTCCACCGTCCACTCCTCGGGGAAGGGCGTGAAGTTGGCCAGGTCAGGCCAGGGAGCGCTCCACGTCGTGCTTGTGCCACAGCAGCATGCCTAGGGCCTGGGGGCGGGGGAAGGGTTAGGGGGTCGCACAGCAGGAAGTACGCACGCACAAAGGAGGCAGTGGTGAGGGGGTGACTGGGGGTGTTGCTTGCTGCCGGAGCTGCCATCTTGGGGCTTTTTCGCCGTTGTGATTAGATGCCTGATAACTTGATATTACCCCAAATAATTGGCCCGTATGGACCAAGATGAAGCCTAATTGTTGCAGTTTCCTTCCCACAAAAGGTCAAAGGTCATCCTATTCACTGGTCATTTTCATAACCCCACTACTTTTTAGACTGATGCCAAATAACTAAGATAGTATATGATGAATGATGATCAGTGTAAATGTTGCATAACAATCTGTTAATGTTTAATTGAAGATGAGTCTCACCTGTTCCATGTTGTAACCATGCTTCTCCTTAGCCATCAGGATGTACTCGTCCACTGAGAGGGACAGAGACAGAGAGACAGACAGATGGAGAGACAGAGAGAGAGACACAGACAGAGAGACGGAGGCAGAGAGAGAAAGACAGAGAGAGAGACCCACAACCAGATGGAGAGACAGAGAGAGCGACACAGACAGAGAGACGGAGGCAGAGAGAAGTAGACAGACAGAGAGAGACAGAGAGAGAGAGAGAGACCCACAGACAGATGGAGAGACAGAGAGAGAGAGACTGTTTAGGTCTTGCTGTGTGTAATATACTGTGTATGTATGTATATATATATATACATATACATATATACATATATATATATATATATATATATGTAATATATATATATACATATACATATACATATATATATATATATATATATATATGTCATGGCCGTTTCTGTTTTTTGTTAAGTTCACTTCGACCTGCGATTTGAATACGCCTACCTAGGCACAGGCGCAGCTGTTTTTAGGGCACGCCCGCCGCTCTAACTTAGTTGGAAAGTAATGTCGGGCGGCGTGGCATGGTTTGGGCGAGATAAAAAGATTTTACCACACCTAATGCAAGCATTTTGGATAATGGAAACGGAAAACCTTTGTTAGAACTTCATGCAAAGAAATCTGTTGGAATAAACCGAACTATCTTTTTTGGAAACTTGTGTTTGTGCGTAAACTTGTAGCCGAATCCACGTCACCCACGGCCTTTAGTTTGGAACGCTGGAAAATAGGAAAAGCCGATACATTAAGTAAAATCTTTTTTTCGTTTGGACATTGAACTTGGAAGATATCGAATTGAATTGGATTATCTGTTGGAACTTTTCTGTTGGATACTGGAAGTTTGTCGCGCGAAAAGTCGTGAAGGGGTGTGGGGTGGAGACTCTTTTGAGCTGTAACTTAAAGACTTAAAGAACTTAAAGAAGACAAAGCAAAGACTTTTTAGTTTGAAAACATTCTTTGGATTTTTGTGGAAACAAAGTTTAGTTGGAACATTATGCAGAAGGAGCAGGAGAAGCAGGAAGATTTGGGAAAGGAAAGGGAAGTTTTAAGTTTAGTTAAGAAGCGAAGTGGAAAACTCGGCGCTCTCACACGAAAGCGGAATGAAATTCACACTTTGATCGATAATGGAGAGAATACCACTGTCATTGAAGAACACATGAAAGTTTACAAACGTTTTCTGGAGGAGTTTATGGACGTACAAGTGGCTGTGCAAAGTTTATTGAATGAGGATGAGAGAGAATCTGACCACACTGACTGGTATGAACCCAAATTGATAAGCTGCAGAGAATTTATTGATGACATAGAAGCGTGGCTAAAACAAGACGCCTCGCAGGATGCCGCTAATAATGTAAACGCCGTGGAAAATGTGTCTCATGCCGCATCTCGCAAAAGCGATGACGTAGAGCCCCACGATAGCGTCTCACAGACTGCAAAACCTGCACGCCCCAGTAGCAAAGCAGCTGCGAACAAGGCCTCTAGTTCATCCTCTGCCAGTAGAAAAAGTAAAACCCTTTCTGAGATGGCAATTCAGCTGGAGCGCGTAACTCTGCTAGAGCAGGCTGAGGCGTTACAAGAAAAACACGCGCTTGAACTTGAAGAAGCCCAATTAAACGCAGTAATGAAAGCCAAAAGAGAAACGCTGTCTGTTAAAACTAATTTGACCATCGCAAAGGCGAAATCACAGGTGTTTAAAGAACAAGAAACACAAAAATTTAAAAGTCTAGCGTCCTCTAGAGCCTCTACATCCACACAATTCATACCGCCTGGACTAGCTATGAAACAGACAAAATTGTCATCTGCTCCTGTTCCGTTGTCTACTAGTGGACCTACTACGTCAGTTGCTCCCCCCATACATGCAAAAAGCAAAGCAAAAACCCGTCATCTATAGCAAAGTGCAGACAGTAATAATGACCAATCCGATTTGGCTGAAGCAATGCGCAGGCAAAATGAGATCACTGCAATGCTGATTAAGCAGCAGAGACAGTCACTTTTACCACCCATACAAGTACCAGTTTTTGATGGTGATCCCCTGCAATTCAGATCCTTTATCAAAGCATTTGAACAAGGCATTGAGAGCAAGACAGATGATATGCAGGATAAGCTTTATTATTTAGAGCAATTCACGTCCGGGCAGCCCAGAAAACTGGTGCAGAGCTGCATGCATATGAGCCCAAAAACTGCATTTGGAGAGGCTAAAAAGCAGTTGGAGTGGAACTTCGGAAGCAGAGTGAAAGTTACAGCTGCATTTCTGAACAAGGCATTGGATTGGCCAGTCCTGAAAGCAGATGACGGCGTAGGTGTATAGCATTAAGAATCATACACATTTTCCTAAGAACCAGTTTATAACACAATGGAGGATGCCGGATATTTGGATGAAATGGGAAAACTCCTCACACATGAAGGTGTTCGTCTCCAAGCTGCCGTTCAGAATGCGTGAGGCCTGGCGGATGAAAGTGTGCAGCATCAGAGAGGAGCAAAAACGGAGAGTGAAATTCAAAGACTTACTGGACTTCCTGGAAAGGCAAGTGAGAGCTGCAATGGATCCTGTCTTCTGTGAAAGTCAAAATTCAAGAGCAAAAGCCACAACACCACCAACCCCCAAGTCAACTGGAAAAGCCAAAGGCAGCAGCTTCGCCACCTCTGTTGCTCAGGTGCCACACCAGAGTGACATACCCAACGCCGGAAATGCAGGTGAAATTCAGTGCTTGTTTTGCAATGACGGCCACATACTTGACAAGTGCACAACATTCAAAAAGAAACCAAACAAAGACAAAATTAAGTTTTTACAGAGCAAAGGTGTACGCTTTGGATGCTTAACACAAGGTCACTTAAGCAGGAACTGTCAAGAAAGGCTGACATGCCGCACCTGCAGTAAGAATCATCCAACAGTTCTGCACATCGAACCAAAACCTCAGAACACCCCAGCTGACCATGAAACACAAACGGTCTCCAACGCACTTGTGTCCTTGGACTCTGAAGGTGATACCGGGGTCGGTTCTAATGAATGCTCGCTTGCTGTTCTATGTCAAAGTTCAAACTAAAACAATAAGCACAAAAGTAATTGAAACATACGCTTTTTTGGACAGGCAGCCGCAGGCACTCAGCTACTTTTTGGTCATTAATGACTCAGCTGAACGCACCTGGACAAAAAAAATGGACATACTGCTGAAGACGATGGGGCAGGAGAAGTATGTGAGTAGTCATAAGATCTCTGGCTTGGAAGTAGCTGCCTTAAATGACAACAAATTCTTGAGACTGCCAGATGTATACACTCAAAAGTCAATCCCTGTCACGAAAGACAACATACCCAAAGAAGAAGACCTCAAAAAAATGGCCTTACTGACTTCCGGTTATGGCGGCGAGGCGAGCAGCAGAGTAATTTGTGAGCTCCCGGATTGGTCCACGAATTTCCCCATTTTTTGAGAATTATTCTGGCTTATTTTATTACAAATCTAATGGGGAAATGAAACTAAGGAAGGCTAAGAACGTTACTACTCAAAACAGGAAAATGGATCGGAAATGAAACGACCTAAGTGAAGGCTAAGAACGTTACTACTTGCAAAGACTCAGTGATCGAAAAATCAGAGGAATAGGGCGAACTGTGAGGATTTTTTGAGAAGCTTGAGTGTAGAATGTCTCGACGACGGTTCGAGAGCTAACGGAGCACGCGGATGATGAACGCATCTGCAAGCAGCTATGATTACGCTCTGCAAGCTAGCATCAAGGCAATCCACGCTGACATAAAGGTCAGGAGACCAATGCGCCGACATGAAGAGCGGAACTGAGATGTTTCTGGCGAGATACACCAAATTAAGCGAGACTTGAAGGAGAGCTGCGGGAGAACTTTAAAGGAAGAAGTGAACAAGAAGCTGAGTGAGATCGGTGTGTGGAGCTGAAAAAATGCAGAGGTCAGACTGGACGAAGTAGAGACACGAGGGCCGAGGTGGAAGAGTGGAGAACGCTAACGCAAAGAGACGTGTGCCTGTGCTTGAAACTTTTTGCAGCAACAAGAGCACACTTCAATTCCAAATTAGTGCGACCTAGAAGCACGCTCCCGCAGAAATAATCTCACGCATTTATTGGAATCCCCGAGGGAAAGGAGCACGGGATCTAATCCCTTGTGCGTTCTTAGAGAGTTTATTCAAATAACAGAGTTGTCGCATCCCCGATCGTTGATCCTTTATATAAATACAACGCTGCCACCGATCTTTCGGCCCGAAGCCACCTCCCCACGCCACCCCGAGATCCATGATCGCCTATTTTCTCGCCTACAGCACCAAAGAACTGGTGCTGAGCACTGCTTGGAGAAAGAAGGAGGTTCATCTCAACGGAAAGAGTTTTTTTCGACCACGATTACCCGGTGGAAACCATGAAGAAAAGAAAGGAATATGCCCCTCTGAGGAAAGTATTAAAGGAAAAGGGGCTGAGGTTCCAGACACCCGCACCTGCAAAGCTCCGAGTCTTTTATGAAGAGGGACCGTCGACGTACACTAATGCAAAAGAGGCAGCGGAGGACATGCTGAAGAGGGGGATTCTGTCGCCTGGTGAAGAAACTGCTGCACCTGTGACTGTCGGCAACCAACGGAGCGGCGCAGACACGACACCCCGGAGGAGACTGACAGACGCAGGCTGGGAGCTCCGCGAACCCACCAAACGCCGAAACCACACCGCAGACATCGATCGAGCCCCGAGAGAAGCTACGGAGATTTCAACACTCTCAAAGGCTTAAGGAGAACTATAACTGAGATGCACTCGTGAGTAACTAGATATAGGAATAGCTAAAAAAATAAAAAAAAGTTGGTTAAAAAAAATAAAAAAAAAGCTTTTCTTAAATAGCCTACGTCAGAGTTTAAGCACACAGATATATATATATGTAGTCCTATAAGATGTTTAACAGAGTGGTTCGTGGCTGATTTAAAGTTTTGAATATCCAAGTGCCGTTGCTTTGTTACCTTTTATATAAATTGTTATGGTATTGATGTATACTTAGCCAAAACATGAGACACTCTCTGGACCAGTAATCTGGGAGGGGCGCAGTTTATCTGCACTTCAAGCCGCTGGGATGTGTGCTCTGATGACACTTGCATGACGTCAATGCCGCACCTTGGATCGCCCTCCTCCTGGAGGCTCCCCTCCCGTTCAGAAGTTACATTTTGTACTTCACTTTTGGAGGCTCATCTACTTTATGTTTATTGTGTAGCACATACTTTTTTTTGTTTTACGAGTTGTGTTTTAGGTGCGATTGGAGGAGCATTATGTGTATGTTAGACTTAACGGGATAGGGATGGTATAAACCAGGAGTACAAATTATACTTTGAATGTTAATGGATGCTTAACCCCATCAAAAGCGAACAAAACTACAACTAAAAGAAGAAAGAGAGAAACAACAAATAGTTTTTCTGCGAGCGAGACTCACCTCTGTGAGAGGAACACGAAAATTAAAATGGCTTTTGGCTTTTTAAAAATACTTATTTACTTCAGTCTTTGTGACGTATAAAGCAACAGAGAGCTAGTCATGAATACTAATTTTCATTAATAAGTGTTGGTTAAACGATTCCAATATTTTTCAAAGCAATTAACGGATACAGATGGACGTTACTATCTTAGAATTAAAGGGACATATAAAGACCTAGGAAAACCTGTGACACTGTATAAAACGTTTATAGACCCCAAGGACTAAACGAGTAAGAAATGATTATTTAAAAAGAAGATTGATTGGATAATTATAATTGCTGAGAGACCTCAGCGTGTGCGTCATTGTGTCGGGACTGAATTTACAGCTAGCAAACGCCTCCCTTTGACATACCTCTAACTTAATCAAAAAGAACGAACCCTGATGACAGTTACAGTCAAAAACTCTTGCATGAAAGCAGGTTTGATGGATATCTGGAGGCAAACTCACCCGACAGAAAGACAATTTACTTTTTTTCCGCACCCTCACAGCGTAACATTCCGATGACTTATTTTT
>OLKM01000723.1:0-2500 GCA_900291075.1 Melanogrammus aeglefinus
TGCAGAAGTAAAGGCGAATGAACACACTATACAATATAAACACAACCCAACATTTTATCCTTCTACCCATGTTTGAAATGTTATCAAGACTATGAGGGGGGGGGGGGGGGTATTTGTTTTTTTCTACCACAAATTATTCATTTCCAAAGTAAATTTAGCCTATCAAGTCCATGTTGATTACGAAATTAACAAATAATTCATAATTCATCATCACCTAGGGTCATAGCCTGAAGGACAAAATCTATTGAATTTGTAATGAGTTTTGTTGCATATACAAACGTTTCTGTGCGTCTCCAATGCTATTTGATAGCCTACAGTTTTTATCAATAGGGTGTATCATGAAATGTTTTCCAAAGAGAATTATGTTTTGAAAAAGAAATATTAAAGAGAGTAACATCTCTTTCACCCCTTAGCAGGCCTGAGAGATAAGAACTTTTCCTTCATGCCAAAATAGTACACTAGAGGGAGCAAATTCGACTGGCCCGCTGTCCTAACACCAGCATCGGAAGACAAAGTTCTGACAAGGACTACAGACCAAACACTGCCTGTTATTCGCTTAATTTGACTAAAACATACACTACCACATACTACTTGTTTAACTTTAACCCAACTTTTATTTGTCATTTATTTATTATTGGGTTTAGCAATGACAGTTTCACACCCCTCTTTGAAAAACTTTTCGCTTTGGACGAGCATCAGTTAGAGATGCCGCCAGATTACAGGATGTGTTCCGGGGCAAAGTCATGGGACGTTCCGAGCTTCCCAAAGATCATATTCATGGGGGGGAAACACGTCGAAAATAATTGAACAGCGCATGCTGGGATTCCTTTTTGATCAGCGGACTCAGTGGTGTTTGTTTGTCCCACGTTAAGATGGCTCTGACTATTGGCAAAGACGTAAATCAATGAATCATAAAAGACCTCTCTGCAAGTGTCCCTGCTGGGTCCGTACATCTATAGGCAAACTCGAGGTAATCCATATTTAACTGCTCTCCTTGCTCCCTCGGTACAATCAGATCATCACATTGATGAATATTAACAATTAGGGCTTTCAAACGTCGTATCTTATCTGACGCCAGCTCGGGACGGCCAATCTTAGCGAATTAATGCCTTCTGAGTTATTCCTCTCTGGAAGATCCGAACACATCAACCGCTAGGATCTCCACGGTCGGCTCCTTGCTTGTTGCTCACCCCCCTCACCCTAACCAACCCCTCATCTTCGTCATAACATCTTATTCAATATACATGTTCATTGCTCCACCTCCGTCTGGATAAACTCGGTGAAACTAAACCATATAAGTGTAATATACTAACTGTCAAGTCAAGTGCAACTTTCCTTACTTTTTTTGTGATCCCCCCCCCCTTTTTTGGGTCTCACCCCTCTCCCTCCCCTGCCCCAATACACCGAGGCTTTAATTAAAAGCAGCCGTGGATCGCGTATGTGCTTTATGAGGGGGAGCGCGACGCGTTGGCAGAAGAGACGGAGGATGAATCTGGGGGTCTTGCAGTGGGACCCGGGATGTGTGGCGCTTTCATCACCTCTCTCTCTCTCTCTCTCTCTCTCTCTCTCTCTCTCTCTCTGCTCTCTCTCTCTCTCTCTCTCTCTCTCTCTCTCTCTCTCTCTCTCTCTCTCTTCTCTCTCTCTCTCTCTCTGTCTCTCTCTCTCTCACACACACACACACACACACACACACCACACACACACACACACACACACACACACACACACACACACACACACACACACACACAGCCGTCAAGTTGCACACACACACACAAAGTCACGTGACATCACACCGTAACCCTTTTGTGACAGTCAGCCACGTGTGTTGTCTCCAAAACTTCACGGCTGTGTTGTGTGTGTGTGTGTGTGTGTGTGTGTGTGTTGTGTGAGTGTGATGCGTGCGTGTGTGTGTGTGTGTGTGTGTGTGTGTGTGTGTGTGTGTGTGTGTGGTGTGTGTGTGTGCTGTGTGTGGGTGTGTGTGGGTGGGATGTGGTTGGGGGTATTCTCGATAAAATGGATAGCGATAGAATAGAAGAAAGAGGGGAGAAACATATGGAGGAAGAGGAGGGGATTTTTTTGGGGGGGGCTCTCATCATGTTAGGGGTTTGGAAGACGTCTTTGTTCTTGCGGGTGACGGGTTATGTGGCACGCCTGATACAAATATAGAAAGGTAATATGAATACATCTTCGCACGTCGGCCTTGACGTGTGAGTGTGTGTCGGCACGGAGTTTCATGAGTTGTTGCACATATTTGTGTTGTCGTTTATAATCAAAGTCGGTATTACACACTTAATATTCAGTGATATTTAATTGAATTAATCGAATTGTTATGTTGTGTAACTTGATACAATGATGATACTATGATACTACCTCATCCTCACACATAGGCCTATGTATTCTTTTGTTCAAAACATCCTGTAGGTCTAATAAGGATGTAAAATATAGTTTGATGATTGGTGCACACAGTCGGCCTAATAACCGGACCTACAATATTATT
>OLKM01000723.1:10000-75785 GCA_900291075.1 Melanogrammus aeglefinus
GTGTGTGTGTGTGTGTGTGTGTGTGTGTGTGTGTGTGTCTGTGTGTCTGTGTGTGTGTTTTGAGCAGTACTGGCACAGTCCATATCCTCAGCTTTGATCTGAGCCAAAGAAGGAAACACCAGATAATGTTAATGACTTGTATTGCTCCCTATTTGCCACGTACACTATGGATATGTTAAAAGTCTACTACTGACCTCTTGTTTCTGATAGCCTCTCAGGGCTCCCTTTCACTCTGTCCAGAAACTTGGTCATGCAGAACGTGAATTTTTGTGTAATTGCTACAATTTAGATTTTTTTAATGCTTTGCTCGTGCTAAGCTTCGCTGATAAATCGCTTTGGATTAAGTGCCGGCTAAACAATGAAATGTGAAATGCAACTGACAGAAAACCATTGTCTAGGTGAGGCCGCTGTGTTTACCTTACAGAGAAGGTCAAAGAGGAGAAAACTCTGATAGTCTGTATTCTGTATTTTTGTATTTTTGAGGTTTATTCAATGTTGTATGTATCAGTGATTGGACAAGCTGAAACTGCTGAATTTATTTTATTTATCATATTGGTATAAAATGTGAATATCATCATACATATTGCACGCATACATAGGAAAAAACATCAGTGCTATTTTTCAAATATCTGCTTGTATACAAATGTTGTACCTTATGAAAAAGTGGAATATCAATGTCTCCCTTAAGACAAAATAACAAGGAAATCTTTGAGAAAGACCTCCAATGATGCAGTCTAACCTATTAGTCATTTTAAACAGATGTTCCGGCTGAGGTGCTAACATTTTAAAGAGAAAATATATTTCATTACGTTCCCTTGATTATATATTTTATGTCCATTATCACCGTTGTCTGTTAGGAGATCAAAGTGTCGTATGGCAGAGTTCCCAGACGCAAGCTTCCTGGCCCTAATTGTTCACACAGGTGGGCCCTCCTAGGAAGCCCTGGCCCTCAGGGCTGAATAAAGACCCATATTATAGAGGTCAGAGGTGGTCTAATGCTGGAGGCAAATCGCTCTGACAGCTGCTTAGATATGCATATCATGTGGACTGTGGCAATCAGAACTAATTAGCCTGATTATCAAGATGTTTTGGAGCTCAGAGATCATTCATTTCAGTCTGTGGCTGAAATGTAAAAAATGTAAAAAAACAAAAAAAAAAAAACAATAATGGTTGGTTAGAAATAGTTTGAAGTAGATTGAGGTGTTGTGTAAATTGAGCAAAGAGGAGTTACAATACACATAAGGCATGCAGTTAATTCGGGGTGTAGATTTTTGTATGGTCTTAATTTTGCTCTCTTATGAAGTGCATATATATTTATCAAAAATCTCTGAGAAAAACGCTGGTATTTGAGTAAGCCCTAACAAATTTCAATGTAGCCACACACACACACACACACACACACACACACACACACACACACACACACACACACACACACACACACACACACACACACACACACACACACACACAAGTGTGTCTGTGTCTGATGATGCACACAACGATTCATCAGACACCGTAATCACAGACAGATGTTGTCAGCCGCATCCCTGCTGACCCCCGACCCCTATCAGCTCTGACTATCTGTGGCTCTCTATCCTACTATATCTGCTCTCTCCGCTCTCTATCTTACCCTCACTCTCCTCAACCTTGTCCCTTGAACATCTTTCCCTCCTTCCCTTTTGCTCTTTCTCTTTCCCTCCTTTTCTCTTGCTCTGTATCTCGCTCGCCTCAACTCTCTCCCTCTCTCCCTCTCTCTCCCTCTCTCTCCCTCTCTCTCCTCTCTCTCTCTCTCTCTCTCTCTCTCTCTCTCTCTCTCTCTCTCTCTCTCTCTCTCTCTCTCTCTCTCTCTCTCTCTCTCTCTCTCCTCTCTCTCTCTCTCTCTCTCTCTCTCTCTCTCTCTCTCTCTCTCTCTCTCTCTCTCTCTCTCTCCCAGAGTCACTCCTTCTTGTTCGAACCGATGGGGAGGAGGGTAGCGACCAGCACGTTCTAGCACTGTTCAGTGGGGAGTTATCTGTGAAGGGTGTGGGGGTGGGAGTGTGCGGAGGGTGTGAGGGCTGTGTGGGGCGGGGAGTCATACGCAGTCTAATGGTCGGGCAGTCGTATGCAATCCCCCTGTGGCCTGTGTATCAGCACGGAGGATAAACAGTGTTCTGCCGGGAACCGAACGTCATCATCACACAAGCACACAGGCGCGCACCCGCACACAGATACACACACACACACACACACACACACACACACACACACACACACACACACACACACACACACACACACACACACACACACACACACACACACACACACACACACACACACACACACACACACACACACACACACACACACACACACAAACACACAAGGATCATGGACACGGGATCAGACTGCTAGTGTGATCTCTGAGATGTGGAAATCTGACATTATTATGAACAATAAAGAAAATATATTAGATTATATTTATGTGGGAAGCAAAGAGATTTATGAGATCATATTACCGTGACTGTTTGTGTGTGTGTTTGTGGCTGTTTCCCTAAGTGAAGGCTGCAGCCTTGCTAGAACACTTCCTTGCTAGTCGCGTCCTATGGGGGCTAGAGTGCTGCCTAGAGTGCTGCCTAGCTTTTGTGGCGTTCAGAGTTTGGAAAGCGCTTCCACTTCCGCTTTTTATTACTGCTCCAGTGGTAAATATTTAATATTTTAATTGTTGAAATTGTTATTGGCGACAGCAGTTAGTTTAAACACCAGCCATATTAAAACAGGTCAATCCATGCAAAATATACGTTTACGTTGCAAAAAACGTTTGAACAGGTTAATTTTTTGCATTTACATGATTAATCTATAAAAATCAATACAGCACAAAATACTTCTGAAAGCGTTCAAAAAATTCACTTGTATAAAGCAATGTGTATTGCTTTCCAGACGCAATTCGTGAATACCCTGCACAGCGTGTGAACGCAATGGATTGTGGGTATTTTGTCTCGTTGAGGATCCATCGATGCATCCTTGAAAAATCTCGGAATTCTCAAAAATCTCGGACACGAAAAGGGCGCAAATTTTCGAGTGTTCTCAACGTTGGACAGTGCTTGTCGGCGTTCTATGACGTAGCGTCCTTAAAAGGGGGGGCCGTGGAGCATGCTTCCTTCACTTTGGGGAACAGCCTGTGTGTATATCGTTGTGTGTGTGTGTGTGTGCGCGTTTTGGTCACACATGCATGTGCCTGTGTGTTTATGTATTTATGTGTGTACACTAGTCTTAGTGGGTTTATTTGATCGTCTCACTCGTTGAACCTCAATAACTCAATGCAGTTCAAATGTCCAAACAGTAAACATGTCAACAAACTCTGTTAGCCCCTGAAGACCCTTTCATACAATTTTGCTATGTGAGGAGGAAGGGGCTTTTAAACAGGAGATGGGAATGTAGACTATGATACATTCTCATCCTTTTTGGCCATTAAGATCAACATTGCATAAAGCTCAAGCATTAACCTTTGCTATGACATGGCATATGTCCAGTATACATTATCTCAAGTGACATGCAGTGGTTCGAATACCAAATTTTCCAGAGTCTTCTCCCGTCAATTCTTCAAGGAGCTAGATACTGTAAATAGATGTTATATTTTACCTTCATTTTAGAACTTTCTTTTTCTTTTTTCTCAAACTCAATCTTGTCCTTTCCATCTCCTTTACCAATAACATTATTACACTTGATAAACATATTAAGCCTTTAACAACACTTATTAACCAATGCGTAGGGAGAGAGAGAGAGAGAGAGAGAGAGAGAGAGAGAGAGAGAGAGAGAGAGAGAGAGAGAGAGAGAGAGAGAGAGAGAGAGAGAGAGAGAGAGAGAGAGAGAGAGAGAGAGAGAGAGGAGGGGGGGGGGGGAGAGAACATCTCTGTTTACCATCAGGGCAGCAGAATGAGTGCAGAAAGAATCAGGGTCAGAGAATGAGCGGGAAAAACAAAGGGCCTTGTGAACCTGGTGGAACAGCAGCTGTATTTGAACACCAGTGCAGCGGCGGAGATGTTGGCCAAAAAGATAAAGACGAGGGGGAGGAGGAAGAGGAGGAAGGCAATGGGTTGTTGGCATAAAGGGGGACTGGCTTGCTTGACAGATTGCCATCGTTAGGGTCAGACAAGCACATCCATGTGCTGCCTTGTGAGGAATGGATGGAAAGGGTTTTCTTCTTACCACCTGTGGATGCTGGGGAGATAACACATGCTAGCTTTTAAGGCAGAACTTCACTGATTTCATCTACAGCATGGCATACATTTCTGCTTCCCTTAAGAGCATAGTTGCTAAAAGTCCTCTAAAGGCATCAAGAGCCACTGACTCTGGTCATCATTATAATGTAAAGATGATCGACATCTGTGTGAACCTCCTAGTATAATTTGGCCTTTAACAGCATTGAGGATGTTCAATGCTAAATGCCTGCAGTGATGGTGATGTGTGAGAGGTGTCCAGTTTAAAACCCTGTCCTTCCATAGCATCACCCCTAGCACTCTGAGGGTTTCTCCTGAGGGTGGGTGTGTTTGGTGCTGGTCGCCAAGGGTCAGTATTGACAGCTGTGTTTACTAGTGCACCTCAAAATGACTCCCAGATGTTTCTTGGAAAAGCAAACTTGAGTAAAGTGATGGTTTGGCGGTTTACGTTGAACTAACGAAGGGCCTGGACATCGATTAAGTTCTCCTTTCCGGGATGTTTTTGTGGGAATTGTAATATTGTTTCAGTCTGAATACAAATCAAAGTGTATGAAGGAACAGAAGAAGAAGGTCAATGTTTAAAGAAGCAATTCCTGCTCATGTATACAAACACCCACACACACACGTGCACACGTACACACACACACATACACACAAACACACAAACGCAAAATAGCTGTCTTCTACTTGCGTATCCAGCAAGTGCAATGCTAGAGCTGTACTCTGCCAGATGCAAGATTTCAAAAAAGTTGCAGACATTTTGAACGTGGCTTCAGTGGCTTCCTGATAGCGCTGTGCAAAGCGTGATGCGCTGTGGCTCCAGCCCTTATCTGGTAGCTCGGACTATGTTGACTATGCTGATTATGTGTAAGAATGTGTCCAGGCTGTGAGCTCCTTGCTAGAGACACAGCTATTAGCTGCTCTGGGGACCTACAGACCTCACTATGTTCAGCTGCTCCAGCAGGGAAGAACTTGATATTTATGTTTCTACACACATATATTATATATATATATATATATATATATATATATATATATATATATATATATATATATATATATATATATATATATATATATATATATATATATATATATATATATATATATATATATCTCTTTCTATTTGTCTATCTATTTATCTGTCTATCTATCCATCTATCTATCTATCTATCCATCCATTCCTCTATTAATCCATCCATCTCTTCTTCCCTTCTTCTTTATTCTCTTCTCATTCTTCTTCTTTTTGTGCCCCAGTTAAGAGGATCTCTCATACTCGCTCCCTCTCGGCCTGAGAGTGAGTTTCCCACAGGGTATGTACCAATATGCAGAGAGCACAGTTCGACAGATGCCATCAGAGAACAAGCATATGAATTACTAGGCAGCCTGCCATCTTTGAGTTCACACGGAATGGCATTAATACCTGATTAAGACCCAAACAACAACTCAACACAACAACAACAACATGAAAGTCAAAGCAACTTGGAACAGGTAAAGGTTTCATCATTTATGGATTAATGAATTGACTAACAAAGACTCAACTATCAACCCCCCCCCCCCCCCCCCCCCGTCTCAAAAGTTAAAATGGAGTAGAGCCTGCCAACAATCAAGGGACTTTTAAAGAGGGAAAAAAACTAAATGGAGGAAGAAATGTGATCTCCTCAGCAAATCACATTCCAATCATTTAAATATGCGCCAACATTGACCATTACTAATTCAGAGGCTATAATATATTAATTGGCAGAATTAAAGACAACAAAACCCTGTTAAATTTAAATGCCAGTAAATATTGGCATTACCCAATTAAGTTGAATCAGCACCAGAATTATTTGCATAAAAACACATTTCTAGAGATGAGAGGGAGTGGCATTGATTAAGCAGAACATTTTGGGGCAATGATCCATAGATGTTTTAGCATTGAGGGTTGTGTTTCCTCCATGGAAATTGATCCAATGCTATACTTTATTTAAAGGTAATCACACCACATTGCACTAGAAAAAAATAAAAAAGGAAACAGATATCATGTAATGGGTTTGCATACTGAATGTTAGTGGCAACGCGTGTCTCCGGTTAGCAAACACAAAAGACGGAAACCCATGGGATATTCAACATAGGAGAGTCATTCAGCTCATGATTGACCTCTGAACTCTTTAGGTCTCAGAGCTCTCCAATAAGCTAATGTAGGATCTGTTTTTGTTTGCATGATTGTGTGTATGTATGTGTATGTGTGTGTGTGTGTGTGTGTGTGTGTGTGTGTGTGTGTGTGTGTGTGTGTGTGTGTGTGTGTGTGTGTGTGTGTGTGTGTGTGTGTGTGTGTGTGTGTGTGTGTGTGTGTGTGTGTGTGTGTGTGTGTGTGTGTGTGTGTGTGTGTGTGTGTGTGTGTGTGTGTGTGTGCGTGTGTGTGTGTGTGTGTGTGTGTATGTGTGTGTATCCCCCACGTATCACTATACTGAGGATTAACTAGAATGTACATTTAACGTCCCGACGTTAAAAACTATATGGAATGATTTGTGGCACAGAGTTAATTGTTCACACTTCCCATTATGTTTCCTGAGTAGAAAAAACTGTTGAGCCGCAATATTGAAAGAAACACAAGAAAACTCTTAAGTGTCCTTCTCTCTGCTGCTGTAAATAAAACTGTTCTAACCACGATATTAATTCATTTTACAGCTTTTTAAGAATTCCTTGTTTTGGATTGATTTGCATGAGACTGGACAAAAGATAAAAACACAACCATGAGCTCATTACTATTGTTAATTTTTCCCCATCAGACTGATGTCTGGGCTCACAGACAACAGGAGAGGAAAACCTGAGTTATTCAGATTGCTTGCTTCCGGCTCTCAGTACGTCTAATGATAACACATCCATCCCCTGTATAGATTTGGGATTCATAATGGACATTGACAGAGGACTGCTCAGCTCAATCAATACTGACCTGTCCTCGCTATCTACACACTGAACGTAGAAGACAACAATAACTTACAAGTCGAACAACAGTATGCAGCCGTTCACACACTAAAAATAAATATCATTATTATTATTGTTATGTATTTATTTGTATTATTTGTATTTTTTTTACTGTTATGACTGTTGACTGCAATGTGGATACATATATCAGCATTTACTGAGCAAAGCCTGACTGAACTACTACTACTATTTAAACTAATAATAATTATAAAAATGAAATTAATAAATAATAATAATATGAAGACAAATAAAAACAATAATGAACATAATAATGATCATTTGTATTAGTTATTATTGTCATAATAATAATTGTTATAACAATACAATTAAAGGGCTCTACGTGCTGCAGTTGCAGCTTGGCCACCCACACGGCTGTTAGCGTAAACAAGTAATGGCGACCTGACGTTTAGCTCCCATTTCCTCTGTCTACCCCTCCAGAGTTCCCATGAAAACATCACAACAACACGTCGCTAGGCCAGACTTCCCAGATCGCTCCCCTACTTGATCCAATTTAACATGGCTTTCGTGTGAGGAAACGGTTGCATGTACGAATAGGGTATAAAAAACATGCTACATTTAGGGTTTGGCTAGGTCCGTGCCTTCCAACCAAGTAGCTCTCCTAATGGGCTTTAATGTTAGCAGTTTAATTATTAAAATAGTTAATGCTTAAATGGGCCTTTCATGATATCATTATAAAAGTATTTATAATCATTTATCCACTGTCTTACAATTAATTACAAGTATTTTATAAAATATTTTTTATTATTATTATTATTATTATTATTATCATTATCATTATCATCATTATGATTATCATATTTATATCTATCTATTTTTAACTACCTATCTTCTATTATAGCAATAAAAAATGTGGCAATCTACCAAAGAAGTTATCTGAGGTTAGACCAAAAAGTGAATTGAGGGAGAAAGGGGGCCGGTAGGGGCTCCTCGGGTCTCCTATGGCCCCTGGCTCCGGCCCTGTGTTTTTCATGCAACGCTGGAGATGGCTGTCAGCGGGCGGTGCGGGGAGATAGAGAAGGGGGGGGGGTATGTTTCCAAAGGGGGGCCCAGTCTGTTACCGAAGGGAGGTGGAGATTTAATATCCCACCCAGTCAAAGTGTTCTGCTGCTGCTTCGCTGACACACGTACATATACACAAGGCGGATGCACAAAGACTCGCACGCTCACTGACGCACACACGCACACACGCACACGCAAACACACACACCGGCTCTCCACAGGAAACCCTGAACCATAATGCGACGGCACCTCAGAGCAGACGGGCACGTTGCTCAAACCAAGTGGGATACGGCGCGACTTTGATAGCGCGTTAATGACTTATGTGATGTGATACAGATGTCTGGGGGGCTTCAGCCGAAAGTTTGCCTGACGGTTTCCAAGGGGGCCAGGCAGACATTTTAGGAGCGGTAGGTAAAAACCAAATGCATTTATTATTTATGGCTGAATCAGTTTGCATGCTGCTGTCACGTATCCCAATGGTGCGGTGCTGATGCTAAACTGTGATGCTACTTGAAGGGCTGGCTGCTAAATTGTTCTTTGTGTACTTGGTGACAACCGGGACTGGGAGCAGGAACGACTCCTGGCTACTGGAGGGTTGCGTGTGCTGGTGATGATGAGATGTGATGAAAACGGGCACCGTTATTGCTGTAACTGCTGGTTCAACTTTTTCTCGTTAATGTTACAGAGATAAATTGCTATTTAACCAGTGTATCTTTTTTTTTTTTTTTAGATTATTATAAGTAGAGAAGTAAGCCTAATAAAGGTTTAATATGATTAAATTCAGTTTAAACTATTTTACAAAAGTTTATGTCGGAAGTGTTTGTCATTTAAAAAATAAATGTTGTCAATGTTTAGTTCCTGACCACTCGGTTGAAATCTTTCTGGAAGCATATGACCAAAATTGTAGGTATATTTACAGGAATTCAATACTAAAGTATTCTTTCCTGTAAATACACAAAGAATAGCCTGCCGTCTTTTAAGTTCCATTGTTTTCTAACCGCACGTTGGAGTTGTCCTAATTAGAAACAGAAGAGAGAATGCACTAGGCACTAGGAGAAAGAAAGAATAAAAGCACTACTAGCCTACACGACAGTGGAAACACTTGAAAACCATGCAAGGTACTCTGTCTAAACAAGATGAGCAGACCTTAAGCTGTCCAGTCACAGATACACGCACGCATACACAACGCACCACACGCACACACACACACACACACACACACACACACACACACACACACACACACACACACACACACACACACACACACACACACACACACACACACACACACACACACACACACACAAACACACAGACACACACACATACACACAGTTCTTCAGTGCCTCTCCTTCCAGGAATAGCAGAGCAGAACATCTCAGAAGGGTTGTCCTGGCAGCATGACTAAAAAACACTCCCTATTTCACCTCCCTACCGTTTTGAATTATTGAGGACCTTGTCCTTTTCACTTCCTTAAATCAGTTGGAGAGAATGACAGCGGTTGCTGTCGAAGTTAAGTGTAATCTGACAAACACCACTCAAGGTTTAAAATAGGCTTAAGTGTTGTTCCTCGGCTGCAGAATACTTATTTGCTGACGGCCGCTCGTGGGTGAGAGGATTCGGCTCTCGGATTGTGTTTTCTTTCTTTTTCGGTTGACCACTTTGTCGTCAAAACTTTTATATAATGTTTGATGACAGCAATACAAACCCAATTATGAACATTTTTGAAAACAGCAACATTGTCTAGTTTTCGTCTCTATTTGTGCTTTTTTCTCTCTCTCTTTCCAGCAATCAATCGGGGACAATTTCTTATCGTCAATCAGTGGTTTCATAATGGGCGGCCCTGTGGTACACGTGCTGGCCCTGATGCTGTGTACGGTCGCCATGGGAACATGCCACTCCAACATAAACAACACCCAGGACGTCGACCACGCTTCTGGCTACCCTGGCTTCCTCCTGCAGCATTCCACCCCACGGCACACGGGCTTCCGCAGCACCGCAAGCCCCGGGCCCCGCCCGGGCCCCAACGAGCCCATGGCCCTGGCCTCGGGCTCCGGCTTCGGGAACGTGACGGTCAGGAAGAGGCCGCCGCCCTGCCTCACTCGCACCACCATCAGCACGTCCTTCAAGTACATCAACTCGCTGATCTCTGCGTTGGTGTTTGTGGTGGGCATGGTGGGCAACATCACGCTGCTGAGGATCATCTACCAGAACAAGTGCATGAGGAACGGACCCAACGCTCTGATCGCCAGCTTGGCCATGGGGGACCTCATCCACATCACAATCAACCTGCCCATCATTGTCTACAAGGTAGCGCTCGCCGTCGCATGCTGGGTTCCCGTTGCGACGCTAGCTATATGTACCATATGTGTCCAGTGCGCAACAGAGAGGGGGTTGGACTTGTTGAAGCCCAGCCCCTTATCTCCCCCCCTTAAGGGGGTTCCAGGGGGAGGATAATGTGAGAACCAGGGAAACTGAGTTAAATAAACACAAGGGAGGGAAATGACGCTGTAGCCACATGCACACAACGACACAGACACACACACACGCACACACACATGCGCACACACACACATGCGCACACACACACACACACACACACACACACACGCATGCATACACGCACACACGCACACCATGCACACCAGCAGCAATACACTGCGCACACACGCACACCATGCAGGACCAGTAAAGTAAAGAACTAGTGTGCTGTTTGACTCATCGGTATTGTGCAAATTTTATTTCCTCTTTCCAACCACATAGAAAACATTGTATCGCATTCAGTGTGGGGCTATACGTTCTTGTGTTCAGTCTGGCTCAGTGTGTATTCCCTTTGCACTCAGCCTGGAGGGCTGAGCCAGGGGGTAATGACCTTTGGTTAGGCTTCCGAAGGGGTCCTGGTGTTGCTTCTAAAATTAAAGCCGCCCCACACAAAGGCTGAGAACCAGAAGTGACACGGGCAGAGACCCTCCTTTGCTCTTCCTCCTCCATGATTAAACACAGCGGCATAAGTAAACAATAGGAAGCCAGGATGCGCCTGGGTGAAAAGCTTCCTCTGGCTTCTTTTATATATTCTCTCCACACTTTCGGGGGGCTTTCCCAGAACAGTACTTGAATGGGGGGAAAATGGGGGCCAGGGGGGAAAAGAAACGATAGCAGGAATATGTGTTTCAGGAAAAAAAGAAGAAGTGTAGCTTGCTGTTATCATGACCGGCTTACAGGATGTTGAGCACTCTCTCTTGAGTCATGCAACAAGTTAAAATCAAGGCTATGAACTAGGCTTTGCGCGGTAAATGCTGATATATGCATTCACATTGCAAGCTAAATCAATGCAAACCATACTAGAAAACATCATATTTCCAAACGTCAATCTTAAAGAGTTGATAATCATAGTATTATTTGAAAAGGATTTCCTGTGACATATTTATTAAGTGTGTATTGCCATTGTTATGTGTTCATGTCTGTAAGTAAAAAACGCAATCAAGTTTTATGGGACAAGCTTTGCCGTGCTAGTGCAAAATGTAACTGTACAATATAAGCCTGCATGAAATGATAATGTTATGTGAGTTGATGCTTGTTCATGATGACAATGTCCTGTTATGACTGCGTGTTGTATCAGCTCCTGACATCCCAGTGGCCGTTCGCCAGCACAGCGTTTGGCCTCTGTCTGTGCAAGCTGGTGCCCTTCGTACAGAAGGCCTCGGTGGGCATCACTGTGCTCAACCTCTGTGCCCTGAGTGTGGACAGGTCAGTGCCCATACACACTGCACATCCTCATGCAATGCAAGGCCTTACACACCAGAGCCACACACACACACACACACACACACACACGCACACACCTACACACACACACACACACACACACACACACACACACACACACACAACACACACACACACACACACACACACACACACAACACACACACACACACACACACACACACACACACACACACACACACACACACACACACACACACACACACACACACACACACACACACACACACACACACACACACACACACACACACACACACACACACACACACACACACACACACACATACACACACACACACACACAGACACACAACACACACACACACAAACACACACACAAAAAAAACCTCACACGTATTGATCGAAAAGTTTAATGATCGAAGTACAGTGCTGAAATTGATATTGATCTTGGAATCTTGATGGCCTATGGAAAACTAGCTTGTGTTGCAAGTGTTGTATCATTGTACTGAGTAGTTTCTATTTCTATTTCCAAAGGGGCATCAACTTTAACAAGGATATGAAAATAATTGCATTAAAATATATAATTTGTGTTCCAAGATTCAAAGAGAATGTTCCCCTAGGATTCTACACTGAGCTATTTGAGCATATACCAATCAGTGTTTGAGGATTTCATTCTACGTTATTTTTGTATGCCAAATGCCTTATACTGTTGGGTAAGGTTGTATTAAGATTCAGTTTTAATAATGATAGGTTAACAAGTTCCCGCTGACATGGTATTCAACAATGAGCATGCTCAATTGGTTGTCAGGAAATGTGTACCATGACTGCATTTGTATTATCAAAGTACTTTGGTCTATTGTGTATTGTAGCTATCTTTCAATATTTGGGGAAGACAAAAAGGTGGATACATTAATACCCGGTGAAATATAAATGACATCACGTTGTTCGACAGAGAATTCAAATGTGTCATGAAAAATACATATCGTTTTTGCCATAAAATGTTGATGTTGGATTTTACTAAAACATTTTGACAAGTGGCATCCATTAATGAAACAAACAAGCAAACAAGGAGCCAACAGACTAGACTCCCTGCCAATATGGGACATTTTTTGGAGGCATCGCAAAATATAAATATTTAAGACAGATATTTAAAAATAAACAATTGATCATCTCCATTCATTAAATCTTAAACTTACTCATCATAATATCCATTCTGTTATCTGCATGTGCTGCCTATTGCCTTTGGTAAAATGCCATGCATACAAACTCCTTTTGTGGACTTCTCAGCACTCAATAGAGTAAAATGTAGGGTCTTCGACTCACAGTTGGAAGGTTCTGAATTTGATCTCCGGTGTCTGCTTCCTTAAAGGGTTAGCTCAGGTCATAACGTAGTTATGTACGTACCTATGGACGTAGCGCTCACAGAACCGACAATAAGGTGGTCTCACTGCCCCTCTCGCGCCGTGAAGAATCACAAAAGGCGGGATAAAAGCCCAAATCCGCCTTAACGCCTTAAGCAAGAAAATGACTAACTACTACCTGCTTAGTAACGAAATGTATCTTAAAATCCCCTTCAAGTCTCTCAGGAATAAATCATTTGCTGTCTGACCAAACAGTTCATCTTAAGGTGTGTCTCACAATTGTCATTGTTGGTTCCCTGTCTTCCGTGGCGTCCGTCTGTCCTTCCAGGTACCGAGCGGTGGCCTCTTGGAGCAGGGTGCAGGGTGTAGGGGTCCCTCTTCTCACCGCCATAGAGATCATCTCCATATGGGTGCTCTCGATGATCCTGGCCGTGCCTGAGGCTGTGGGCTTTGACATTGTCACCTTGGAATACCGCAACGTCACGATGCACACCTGCATGCTAAACCCCCAGAGTGACTTCATGAAGGTACAGGATTGTTCTTTTTCTTTGTTGTTTTTGTACTGGTGCCATGTATTTGTTTCCCTCTACCTCAGGCCTAGGTGTGTCGTAGAAACAAACGGTATGCCCGAGATAACCTCCTAGTGGAAAACAGTACTGAAAAACGAAATGGGTGCTTGGTGCTTTTGAGGCTTGAGAAAAATGCTCTGCAATCGGATCACAGAAAGTACACGTCTAACTCACACATGCATGTTATTACATCTCGCAATCAGCCCAACAGAGTTAGTCACATTTGGCAGCTTTTTTGTACTGCTGTTACGTTCAACAATGAGCAACTAAACAATCCATGAACCCCTCGGCTGTTTAAGGATGTGGTGGGACCGCGTCAGACGTCTCCCACATCTACGTCTGGGGGAGAGAAAAAAAAGGTTGACTGAAATTTAGCGATCAGAGCTCCTTTTCTTCTCGTTCTCTTTCTCTCTCTCTCTCTCTCTCGCTCGCTCTCTCTCTCTCTCTCTCTCTCTCTCTCTCTCTCTCTCTCTCTCTCTCTCTCTCTCTCTCTCTCTCTCTCTCTCTCTCTCTCTCTCTCTCTCTCTCTCTCTCTCTCTCTCTCTCTCTCTCTCTCTCTCTCTCTCTCTTCTCTCTCTCTCTCTCTCTCTCTCTCTCTCTCTCTCTCTCTCTCTCTCTCTCTCTCTCTCTCTCTCTCTCCCAGGCAGCATAATTGATTGCAGGCCACCAGTGCAATTACTTGGGGTTGCCATACGAATGCCGCTGGCTTAGCCACATGTCGGCTCCACATGCAAAGAAAGGCCGTGAGGAGAGGATTGTGTTAAGGCACAAGCATGGCGATGGGAATATTTTGAGTTCACCCACCTCAGGGCTGAAAAGCCCTGGGTTGGAACACATGTAGCCTTGGGTTCTGTCCAGGGACATGCAGAGCAGATGGCGTTGTTTCACAATGAAGACTTCGTTCAAGATCCAACCCATCTAATCTTTAACGGGTTCTAACCGAGCAATGTGTTTGATTGCGTTCAAAGAAAATATTTCACGATCTAAATGATCTGTGGTGGTACATTTATAAGATGAACACGTTTGCTTGCTTTGACTTTACAAACAAACCCCATCCGGTAACGATATGAGCGCAGTTGAACCCCAGCCTAGTTGAGGTCATGGGTCAGGGGTCATCCTTAAGTCCACATGCAGGTCAACCCTCTTATTGGCTGATCTCTGATCTTGTGTGATGATCTTTTCCCTCCCAATCCTCACCACGTTTGTCATCCGTTTATCAAAGTGAGCGGGAACAAATTGTTCACATTGTGATATTTTGCCACAGTACTACAAAAACATGAAGGACTGGTGGCTGTTTGGCTTCTATTTCTGCGTCCCGCTGCTGTGCACGGCCATCTTCTACACACTGATGGCGTGCGAGATGCTCAACCACCGCAACGGGAGCCTCCGCATCGCCCTGAGCGAGCATCTCAAACAGGTGAGCTCACCTCCCAAACACAGAGGCAATACAATGAAAACACAGTGGAACCGTCTTGGAACTGAATATGTTCATTGTTCATGTTCATGAACTGTCTATTGATGTGCTGAGTTGAACGAAACATAATGGAGAGGAATAGTGTATCCTTGTTGATCCCATGGGGTGAAGCCCGACTGGTAAAGCATGGCATTAAGCCCGACCAGGGGGTTAGGAGTTTGAAGCTCTCTAGGGGAGTGTCTGCACTCCTTCTATTGTTGTTGAAAATCATCCATCAAGTCGATTTAGTTGGTAACCTTGCACAAATGTCCTAATCTCTTTTTAATGTTGTATTTGTGTTGTTTGTATGTGTGTGTTTCTGTGTGTTTGGTGTTTGTGTGTATATATTTGTGTGTGTGTGTGTGTGTGTGTGTGTGTGTGTGTGTGTGTGTGTGTGTGTGTGTGTGTGTGTGTGTGTGTGTGTGTGTGTGTGTGTGTGTGTGTGTGTGTGTGTGTGTGTGTGTGTGTGTGTGTGTGTGTGTGTGTGTGTGTGTTTTTGGTTATGTGTGTATTTGTGTGTCTCTTGTGTGTGTGTGTGTGTGTGTCGTCTCTGTCCGCAGCGCAGGGAGGTGGCCAAGGCGGTCTTCAGTCTGGTCCTGATATTCGCTCTGTGCTGGTTCCCACTGCACCTCAGTAGGATCCTCAAGTACATGGTGTACGACCCCAACGACCAGGGCCGCTGTGAGCTGTTATGGTGAGTCACCTACCCCCCAGCGCTCCCACCCTACCCAGAACGCAGGGCAGTAGAAGTTAAGGTTGTGGCTACACACGTGACTCAAAGGTTCTATTGACTCAACAGTTTATAAGCTTTTAGCCTTCAGGAGGATGAATGCTGGGAGGTAAACCACATGTCGGAGCTGGTTTCTGATGACATCATGTCTCTTTTGACTGCAGTTTCCTCTTGGTCATGGATTACTTTGGCTTCAACCTAGCGACAGTCAACTCCTGCATAAACCCCATCATCCTCTACTTCGTCAGCAAGAAGTTCAAGAACTGCTTCAAGGTAGAGTGGATTCCACCAGACCATCACAGATTGTATTGGTGTGTGTGTGTGTGTGTGTGTGTGTGTGTGTGTGTGTGTGTGTGTGTGTGTGTGTGTGTGTGTGTGTGTGTGTGTGTGTGTGTGTGTGTGTGTGTGTGTGTGTGTGTGTGTGTGTGTGTGTGTGTGTGTGTGTGTGTGTGTGTGTGTGTGTGTGTGTGTGCGTGTCGTGTGTTTGCGTGTGTGTGTGTGTGTGTGTGTGTGTGTGGAGAGTTGTGTAGAATGAAGAATTAAGTTAAGATAAGTTAAATATTTGTTGTAATTCCTAATTCACATGCAAAACACTATCAGTAACAAAAATCAGTAACAAGGGCACACCTAGAACACTTAAATCTGTTCAGATAAACAACCAGTGGGCTGTGTCCCCTGTTCTCGGGCACTGGGGCCACTGTGGTGATGACATCCCACATGGAACATGTATACACGGGCCCTTGATTTATAGGTGCTCCTTTGGAGGGCCAGGCGCACAGGCTGAACATGTCTGCCAAAAGACCCAGGCTAGAGATAAGCCATGTCTCTCAACTCTCACTATCACCATGGGTGTGTGTGTGTGTGTGTGTGTGTGTGTGTGTGTGTGTGTGTGTGTGTGTGTGTGTGTGTGTGTGTGTGTGTGTGTGTGTGTGAGTGTGTGTGTGCGTGTGCGTGTGCATGAATGTGTATCTGTGTGTGTGTGTGTAAGTGTGCGTGTGCGAGTGTGCGTGTGCATGAATGTGTATCTGTGTGTGTGTGAGTGTGTGCATGCGTGCATGCATGCATGCGTGTGTGTGTGTGCGTTTGTGTGTGCGTATATGCATGTTGGCCTGCTGGATATTCTGGTGATATGGTAGTTTGTCCCTCTCCTGAAAGGTTCAGGTTTTGAACCCCAATGTCTACAGCCTAACCTGTAGGTTGAGCACGATGCCTAACCACGACCTACTCCCTAATCTTAAAAACAGTATCTAAAATATACTTTGGTTAGTTGATTTGGATTAATCGTCTGGTGACTTAATCATCCTCTCTCCCTCTCTCTCTCTCTCTCTCTCTCTCTCTCTCTCTCTCTCTCTCTCTCTCTCTCTCTCTCTCTCTCTCTCTCTTCTCTCTCCTCTCTCTCTCTCTCTCTCTCTCTCTCTCTCTCTCTCTCTCTCTCTCTCTCTCTCTCTCTCTCTCTCTCTCTCTCTCTCTCTCTCTCTCTCTCTGTCTCTCCCTCTCTCTCTCTCCCTCTCCAGTCGTGTCTGTGCTGCTGGTGCTACTCCGACAGCCAGGTGACCAGCACGGGAGCCATGAACGGCACCAGCATCCAGTGTAAGAGTCCCGAGCCCAACAATCTCGCCCCCGACCGCAAGGACAGCAACTAACCCCCCCCCCCCATCATCAACAGCACTGTGGATTTATTCCGGGACGCACGTCCACCAACGACAACGTGAACCGACAGCTGCCTGCCGAAGCAGGCTTTCAAAACACACACTCTCGCACCCACACACTCATTGTGTGGACCCACCTCATACAACTCTCGGAAAGACACTCTGACTCCCTGTGGAGCCACGTATAGGCAAGGAAATGGACAGGAAGAAACATAACATAAGAACACTATATCGCTCCGTGTGCCGTTTCCTCCGCAGTTTTCCCGGCTACTACAGCATCTGCTTATTCCCCGTCGTCCGTCATGTTAGCAAACCCATGGAGGAAAGCGAGAGGGATGAAGGGAGACAGGGGGAGGAAGTTGTTGTGTAGCAGGGGGTGGGGGGTGTTCCTGATCCCGGTCAGAGGAAGAGGAAGACTCATTACACAGGAAGCAGCTGAACGCTCACAATAAATGAACCTCATTTCCCGCTCGTCACGAGGCGTAATGTTCGTATAAAGGGGCAGCCCTACCGGGACGGGGGCCTTCATCAAGGGGACGGTCAATTGTCAGAAGGAATGACGTGAGAGTGTGCATCCGCCTCCCCCAGGAGAACCAGCTCCCGCCCCCCCCACCTACCTGCGTGCCTGCTAGCCTCGCTGTGCTACTCTGTGGCCCCCAAGGACCGGGGACAGTGCATGTTAATCATCCCGTTCTTCATTTCCCATCAAACACACTGGCGGACGCACTGACACACTCACACACACACACACACATACACACACCCTCACACATACACCACACACACACACAGACACACACACACACAAACACACACTCACACACACACACATACACACACCCTCACACATACACCACACACACACACACACACACACACACACGTTACGTATTATTCATTCATACCAGTGTGCTCAAATTAGGGTTGGTTTTTAACTACGGTGGATGTGCGGATAGGAGGTGGAGTGGTCTAGTTCGAGGTAGTTTCAAAATGGTGACCCCCCCTGAAGACTTCTTAGGAATGAGATGTTGAAGCATTTTGTTCATAAGCACACGATCACAGATCTCTTCTGCTCATTTGGAGAAACTCTATCGGCAACATCTGGAATTTGTTTGACATACTCTTATACAATATATCAAAAAGGATCAACATTGAACATAGTATTCAAGAGGCCTCTTGGTTTAGATATGCATATACCTACATATATAGCACTGTGAATTTTCATTTGAGACACAAGAGACATATACTTTGTGTGTATATTCTTCAGCATCTATACATATGTACACTTTTATAAAGTGTTGTATTGTAATTGAATGGCATTGATATGACAGTATTTACGTGTGTTTGAGGGATTTTGTTTTGGTTCATTCAAATCAGGAGTAGACATGACCTATGCTGTCCCTCGTAAGATTTGGTCGTACATGTAACCGTGTGTGTGTGTGTGTGTGTGTGTGTGTGTGTGTGTGTGTGTGTGTGTGTGTGTGTGTGTGTGTGTGTGTGTGTGTGTGTGTGTGTGTGTGTGTGTGTGTGTGTGTGTGGCTATTTAGAGACAAACTCATGTTTTCTACACTGTATAAACTACAAAGTATAAACTAAAGTGTGGGATTTCATGTTGTGTTTCAATGTTATCAATAGGCCTAAACTGTCAATATTAACCTGTGGAAAAATGGAAAAACTGAACGGTGGTTGGTTTTCTTGACGAAGAAATATAGTGCTGCTACTTCAACTATTAAATCAATTCCTGACCAAAGAAGTCTATCTTCAAGCAAAACTTTATTTTATTTGACTGCGAAATTCACTTCTCAGGGTCTTTGTGGGAAGAGGCAAAATACCCCCCTCCCCCCCCATCCCCTCTCCCTCTTCCGCCCGCTCCCCCTGGTTCATATTTCAAACCGGGGGCCGTCTGGGAGTGATTTGACGTGCTCTGTGACCCGCGTGGTGACCAAGCCCTCGGGGGTTGCTGCGAGTCTCAGTGAGGAGGATGTGAGCCTTTGAGAAAGAGCACTAGTGGGATTTGAATCCCATGAAAGTGACTGGTGGCCAGCGCAGCAGGGGGAAGCTTTGAGTGGTGATCGGACCAGAACCAGAGGGAAAGCACTGAGGCTTTAGCAAATACAAAATACAGTTTCAGAGAAAAAAAAATGTTTGGTTTGAGGGAGAATTTTTTTTTTTTTGGTTTGAGGGAGAGGTTTTTTGAAGGGTGTTTATCGACAATTCAAGATCTTTTTCAGTGGCAAGAACCCCATTTTTTTTGGTTGACAAATTTTCCTTCGCCTTAGTTAAGAAAAAAGAGCTGTTGCATTTCATACACAGCTCAGTATCTCACTCAGTGCACCAAAAGCAACAAGAACATTTGAAAGCTAGGACTTTTAATGGACGCCAGCTGGCTATTTGACCCAGCAGTTTGCTGATAAGCCGTAATCGTATTCGTGGGTCTTAACCTTTATGAAACCATTACAATATGCACCCATTAAAATGAGTCACATTTACATTACCTGCTCTAAAAGTCAGGGGAGCGGACTATGACAGAAATCTATTTTGTTTTTAGGAAAAACATTTGACATAAACACAGGAAAACGACAACCAAACACTAAAGGCATAGCATTAAGAATAGTGGGGTGGGGTTTTTGATGGTGGTGGTGAGGAAATACCATAGATGCGAGAGGGGAGTCTTGGTTATGGTGATGATGGTTGTAATGGTGTTGGGGGGGGGGGGGTTATGGAGGTTGTGTTGATGGAGATGGTTGGGATGGTGGTGGTGAAGGTGTTGGTGGTGTTGGGGATGCAGGTGATTGAGGTTGTGATAATGGAGGTTATTGTGATGGCGATGATGCTGGTGGTGGTGGTGGTGGTGGTGGTGGTGGTGGTGGTGGGTGGTGGTGTGGTGGTGGTGGTGGTGGTGGTGGTGGTGGTGGTGGTGGTGGTGAAGGTGGTAGTGGAGGTTGTGATGGTGCTGGTACGATGTGTGAGCCTGGATTAAACCATTAAAACAAAGAGGAAGAGGAAGGGAAGAGTAGGAAAGAAGGAGAGAGTGGATGGAACGGAATTGTGTGGGAACATTTTCTTCCCTTCCTGAAACGAATTAAATATAGCTCTAAGGAAAACAACAGAGGATGTCCGCAAAAGTGCTCCATATTGAGCAAATATAGCGGCTCGTTATCCGTGCCAAGTTCTCCTCTTCCAAAATGAACACATTGAAGAGGAACCATAAGCCCATTGTGGTAGATCAACCGCAGAGCGGTTTGGGCAAGATGTGCAATTTTGAAGAAACAAAGGAACACACATCCCCAGGTGTAGACAGTACATCAGAACAGGCGTTCAGCTTTCAGTTTATCCTCAAGACGGTGTTCACAGTGAAGCGTTGTCCATTAAGCCCTTTTGAATATCCTTACAAAAGAGTCGATTAGGACAAACTGGATCAGGGATGGCTTGCAGCACTCATGGTCGATAATGGACTGAACTGAGTGAATATTAGAAGGACCGGCGTGGTAGCACCTTCACAGTAGCAACAAAGTTGTTTTGGAGTCCGTCAAATTGAAATGGGCATTTCATTTGGAGATCACTTATAGAATATCAAAACTGATCTCCCACTGGGGCCTTTGTGGCCAGTAAAAAATATCAAACAATAGAGATCAGATTGCCCTCTAATTAGCTAGATGGATTAAGTAGACTTACTGACTAGAACCTTATCATCACTGTTTCACTATTATGGATTATTGTCTTATTGTCTCAAGCAAATGATTAAGTCAGAAATCTAATGGATTTGGAGTTCAACTGACCAAACCCCAAAGATACATGATGGAATGTCTATGGGAAAGCCCAGTTGGAGGAATACATAGAGCAGTTGCTACGTGCTCTGGGGCTGTAATGGGAACTCTACGGAGGACACTGCAGCTGAGGTTATAGTGCTCTGTCTTGCCTGGGACAATCAGATTAGCACGTCATTTGGGGAAGTGTATTCATAACCAATCTATATTAGAGTGGGTCTCGGGGGATCGCCTGCGCGCTGTATCCAGTGTCCGAATGAGCATAGCAGTAGATTAAACATGCATTCGCAGTACACATGCAGCATGGGAGCTAGTCACACAGATCTTGCAATGTTAGTTTAGTCACTCATGAGTATCAGTGTTGATTCCAAATGGTATGATCTATGTGCCTACAGGTGACCTCAGTTGTTTTCATATGGAATAGGTCAGATTGAGATTGATTGCCTTGTGAAGAAACAGATATACTTGTTTATAGTGTTCAACTTCAGGAACAGATCTACTGAATATAAGGCCCTTTGTGCATTTGAACAGTTCCCAAATATGCAACTGTAGAAGTATTAAGATCAATAAATAATAATGAGGATTAATTGCAGAGTAGCCTAATGTATTCCTCTGACAAAGGAGGGGCACTTTAGCTGATACTGTATCTCTTAGTTAGTCGTCAGGTATCAGACACAGCGACTCCGCCTCTGGCATAAGCATGCTCTCTCTCTCTCTCTTTACTTTAGATAAATTCACTTCAATGTCTCGGGTTTCTTTGCCGTTACCTGCTAAGTAGGCGAGGGGAAAATGGGGAAATGCTTGATAATTGCATTAGAAATTCTGCAATAATAATGCATAATCGATTCAGATTTGATAGACGATGAGTGATATTATTTATTCCAAAAGTGTGTGTTGATGGCTGGTTCATCCCAGGAAACACAGAGCATATGGTAAGCTTCCATGCCCTTATATGGCAGAACTCTGAACTCTGCTGTGAGGTATTTCCAAGGTACCTAGGTTCTTAGCGCCTTCTGAAGGGGCTTTGTTATTCATAAAATTATGTTTTCTTAAGATATTTAGATTTTGGCATGATTGAAATCTTTTAGTACCATAAAAAATTCCATTCTTAATTTTAATTTATTTACATCCATAGAGTGTGTTTATTCAATGGTGTATAATAATTTGCACCTGTGGGTTTTCAGAAGAACACCTTGGAAGTTACAAATCTAAACAAAACAAAAAACATTGCTAATTAATTTTCGGTGAAAGCTAGTATTGTTGTGATTTCAAAGTAACCTATTTAAGTTAAAGTAACGTTTTAGTTTTGGGAGGATTTTGAATTTTTTTTTATCAAGTGCTGTCAACCTACTATAGGCCGACAAGGCCTATACGTCGCTGTATTATCTAATAATGTCAAATCATAGAAATTTAAAATAGCTGCCTACCTTTAAAATTTTGAGGTTGCTGAATAAAGAAGGCGGTTAAGTTGATATTGTCTTGAAGATCGTTCTAATCTACATGACAATACATTTGAATACTTTCCTGCAAAATTAAAGTCATTGCTGCAAAATAGAAACCCCTTAAAAGTTAATTAACATTGCCATGCTCGTGTAAACGATTCAAACCCAAGAAACTTCTTCAAACAGCAAAACGCTTTCATAGCCGGTCACTGCTCCAAACCTGCAGGGGGCGCTCGGGATGCAGAGAGACAGAACAGCTGACTGAACAGCTGACTGAACGGTGTTTCAGCGGGAACGGTAATGTGATTTTTATTTGATTATATTTATATGTTATGTTTATATCACTGTACAACGCACATTACGTGACGTTTTTTTTTTAATTGTAGTTTACATCAGACTCTACAAGGCTGCACATTTGCATGTAGATTAGCCTGCCTGCTTAAATGATTAGAGATTGATATAAGCACCCGCTTTAATAGTAGGCCCTACATTAAAAAGGTGGAGATCATTCATGACTTCTTGAAAGTTAACTGCTGTCATTAATAAGTATAACACCATAATGTGTAGTGCTTGTATGTTATGGAAGACTAGTGCTGATAAGAGGGCTTATTATTTTATAACGAGTGCTTATAATCAAGCTCTAATCATTTGATTAAGCAGGGCTAATCTACATGCAAATTTGCAGCTTGTTAGAGTCTGATGTAAACTACAATTAAAAAAAAACGTCACGTAATGTGCCCTTGTACAAGTGATATAAACATTAACATATAAAATATACATCAAAAAATCACATTACCGTTCCCGCTGAAAACACAGTTCAGTCAGCTGTTCAGTCAGCTGTTCTGTCTCGCTGCATCCCGAGCGCCCCCTGCAGGTTTGGAGCAGTGACGGGCTATGAAGCGTTTTGCTTTTGAAGAAGGTTTCTTGGTTTGAATCGTTTAGTGCTCTGCATCGTTTCTCTATTTGCAGCGCGTTTGATAATGCTGCATTTGTCTTTGTTTTTTGCAGCGCGTTTTTTCATTTGCAACACGTTTCTCTTTTTGCACCTCGTTTAGACTTGTGTTTGAGTTTGTATATTTGAATCGTTTCTGTACTTGAAGCTGTTTTCCTTAACGGAGACGCGTTTGACCGTTGCAGTGCGTTTGGCCCTTGTCGGCCAGCTGTTTTCCTTAACGGAGACGCGTTTGGCCGTTGCAGTGCGTTTGGCCCTTGTCGGCCACCGTAGTCAACCTTATAACCACAATATCCTATTTGTGCTGTATTATCTAATAATGTCAAATCATAGAAATTTTAAAATTATGCCTACCTTTAAAATTTTGAGGTTGCTGAATAAAGAAGGCGGTTAAGTTGATATTGTCTTGAGTCTTGTTCTACATGACAATACATTTGAATACTTTCCTGCAAAATTAAAGTCATTGCTGCAAAATAGAAACCCCTTAAAAGTTAATTAACATTGCCATCTCGTGGTGAATGGGAATAATTATGGTCAACTCGAATTCTGACCATTTGGTCTATAGTCGAATCCAGAGCCGATATTACAGTCAAGGCGGAAAGGAATGGCACCCGTTGATTGGCTGTTATCCACCTATCACCACGGATGTAGGTGGGACTCTTGTAGGAGTCAACAGGAAGTGTGCAATTTTTTTTTAACTTCATCTTCGCTGCTGTTATGTATAGTTAGCAAATCGATACGTATCTGGACACATTTTCAACAACAATAACTTCTACATTTTCTCAAATTAGGGTGGAGCGTTTTGATAACTGCCATGGGGTGGTCGTTATCACGGTTTGTTTACAAGATGAATCAGCTGACGAGCTCACCCCTGCAAACTAGCTACCTCAAACCTCTAGTCATGTGAAACATAACTCAATTAACTGTAACCCTGTAGTTTGCCATTCCTGTAAACGAACCGTGAAGTCAGGGAAGAGCGTCGTTGAGGAAGAGAGTCAGAAACCGCCAGTATATTGTCTTGTTAGCTTAATGTTTGGTAAAGGCACGTTCCAAAAGACAAATCATGATGGCCAATAAGTGGTGAAGTAATATTTCTAACCTTACAAGGCAGATATCTTTCTTCATAAAGATGCCTTGCTCCTGTGGAAACTGGAGAAGATGGATTCGACCTTTGGTCGTGTTGTTGTATATATTGTTGTTGTTAGTCGTCTTACCACTATGCATCTGGGAACTACAGAAGTCTGGGGTTAGTAGTCACTAATGTTCAGTATCAAAATGAGAATGTCGGTCATTTCGTTGCACATGTTAAAACCGGCTTACCAGAATGTAGCCTTACTTTACTCCCAGGGTTTGCTATTACGATATATGTTATATTTTTATGCCTTGTAATGTCTTCCAGGTCGGGATTCATAACAAAGCATGGTTCATTGCCGGAATATTTGTCTTCATGACTATACCAATATCCTTATGGGGCATCCTGCAGCATTTAGTACACTATACTCAGCCGGAACTGCAGAAACCCATTATAAGGTAAGAGTTGCTCCTTGGCAGACATTGCGCCGCTCTTGATCAGTTATCAATTCTAAAATTGTTTGTTTTCAATTGCTTATTGTAGAATACTGTGGATGGTCCCGATCTATAGCTTGGACAGTGTAAGTTACCTACCACACCAAATTCTCTCTCTGTCTCTCTCTCTCTCTGTCTCTCTCTGTCTCTCTCTGTCTCTCTCTCTCTCTGTCTCTCTCTCTCTCTCTCTCTCTCTCTCTCTCTCTCTCTCTCTCTCTCTCTCTCTCTCTCTCTCTCTCTCTCTCATTTAATTCTCTCTCGTTTAATTCTCTCTTGTTTAATTCCACAGTGGATTGCCTTGAAGTACCCTAGTATAGCGATATATGTGGACACGTGCAGAGAGTGCTATGAGGCCTTTGTAATCTACAACTTCATGATCTTCCTGCTCAACTACCTGGGCAACCAGTACCCCAACTTAGCCCTGATGCTGGAGGTCCAGGAGCAGCAGAGGCACCTGCCCCCTCTCTGCTGCTGCCCCCCCTGGCCAATGGGAGAGTGAGTTGGCCTCTTTTTTTTTTTCCGGTGAATGAATGATCAGATGCCAGTACATAGCAGTGATGGGACGACCACGTTTACCTTGAGAGGCAGCTGGATTCAAGAGAGCATGTTCAAGCGAGAATCCGTCTTACTAGGCTTAAGGTAACTCGATTGTAGATGAAACACAGTGGTTCGGACCATTATGAGGAACCTTTTTTTCTGAATTATACCTGATAGATAGTTACAGATGGTTCATCCAACCATCACAAGTTTTATCTGACAGTTCCTGCCCTTTTCCAAAACCAACTTTCAAGATGGTTCTGTGAGACAAACCATCAGGTTAGGAAGAAATGGCCCTACACAGGAAACGTTTGAAGGGTCGGTAGTGGTACCCTCATGTCCACAGTTTAAGTCGACTTGTGGGAAACCCCGGCATAACCTGCTGCTTTAACGGCAGGTCACTGGATTTCCTGTAAGTCACTTTGGATAAGGGAAAACAGACAAAGTACAGAGGTTTCGTTCACATCTATTCCAATTTCTTTGATATGTATGTGATGAGTTATTAAAGATAACACATTCATATTTGCTTTGCCTATTCAGCTGTGTTTAGGAAAAGCATCAGCTGCATTCCCCCTTTTTGTTATGGCTCTGGGTCAGGCAACTTCAGATACTGTGTGGCACGACTGTCTTTAGCTGATTAGCATGAGATGGGTTCACAAGTGGAACAGTGTTCTCTCACATCAGAGGAAATACACTTTATTCATGATCCACAAATGTTTGCATTGCAGGGTGTTGCTCCATCGATGCAAGCTGGGGGTGTTGCAGTACACCGTGGTTAGACCGGTCACAACAGTCATCGCTCTGTAAGTGTCAAATTCTCCTTACTTTTGAGTCAGCTGAGGACCTCTCTCTGTGAAATCAATGTTACACTGGCACTGCATCAGCTCCTGCTCAGGTCCATAACTGCTGTTGTGGTGTGTCTCCTCCCTGACCTTCAAGGATCTGCGAACTGTGTGGAGTGTATGACGAAGGCAATTTCAGCTCCACCAACGCATGGACCTACCTAGTCATCTTCAACAATATGTCCCAGCTGGTAATAAGGCTGACACACTTTGTAACGTGATAGTCTGATAATGTCCTGACCTAAACTGAGGAACCAGTGGAACCTCAACATCAAACTATTTCTCTCACTATCCCAATTGTAGTTCGCCATGTACTGTCTGGTGTTGTTCTATAAGGCCTTGAGGGAGGAACTCAGCCCTATCAAACCAGTTGGGAAGTTCTTGTGTGTCAAAATGGTGGTGTTTGTCTCCTTCTGGTAAGTGTGTATATATACGAAAGATGTTATCTCTTCAACGGTTTGTGTTTTTGTGCCTTATCACCATTTGTATGGTGGTCACATGACCGCATATGTGACACACACAGATATGCGTGTGTATGTGTGCGTCAGAGAGCTATGTTTCGCAGTTTGTCAGATTGTTTCTGTAGTTGATAGTCTAAGTTGATTTCCTACTCATTGTGGGTTCCTTGTGAACTTTTTGTTTCAGGCAAGCTGCGTTTATTGCTCTCCTAGTCAAAGTAGGTGTGATCTCAGAGACAGAAACTTGGGAATGGAAAAGCGTGGAGGCTGTGGCCACTGGCTTACAGGTACTATGAACATTAATCAAATCGAAAAGCTCTTCTCCAACCATGGGTTTAGGACCGGCAACGGGCCGAGGCTAATCATCAAATCATCACCCACAATCACTGATATAACTGGATAGGATGGTTCCATAAATATATTCCGGTTTATTTATGTAGCAAGCTCAATCGGCGCCAGAGGCTGAGGGAAAGCTTGAGAAAGGCTGTTAGTGAATTTATCTCCATGTCATTTAGGAGCAGGTAAGGGTTAGGCTTCTTCATTAGGGACTACTACAGAGGAGGTAGGGAACCGTACTGACTTCATTATTCTGCCCCCCATCACTTATTAAAAGCATCAAATTCGATATATTATCATGCGGTACTTTATCGATTTTGATGTACTTTGTACTCATATTTTCAATTTGCATGTGTAACATGCCCAACCATAAATTTCCTATTTCCCCGTCAGGATTTCATCATCTGCGTGGAGATGTTCCTAGCAGCCATTGCCCATCATTTCAGCTTCACGTACAAGCCCTACATCCAGGACGGGGACGAAGGGTCCTGCTTCGACTCCTTCCTGGCCATGTGGGACATCTCCGACGTCCGGGCCGACATCTCAGAACAAGTCCGCAATGTTGGTGAGTGTCTCCGCTGCGGATGCACTTGGGGCAGTGCCGGAAAGGGGCTGGGTTTGATCCCCAATGTCCGCCGACTACTTGTAGGCATCCTTGAGCAAGATGCGCTCACAAAGCGCATAATTAATCAAGGAGGAGGTTGGGCGAACAACCCTGAACTCCTCCTTGATTAATTCATTGTTTAAGTCGATATGAAGCGTGTGCTTGATAATTAAACAGCAGAAGACACGCTTTGCATTGATCAATCCATGGGTGTATTCCGCTGTTCTCCCCTTATCCGGTTTCCTCTGACCCACAGGGAGAACCGTGATGGGCCGTCCCAGGAGGAACTACTTTGGCGAGGGGCCGATGGACGGCGAGCGCTCCGGCCTGCTCTCGGGCGACTCCCCGGACGGCGGTAACTTTGAGTCTGTGTCCAATCCGGTGTCGCCCAAGGGCCGGTACCAGGGCCTGGGCAACACCATGACCCCTCACTCGCTGTCCGCCCCGGCCGGGTTCAACGCGGCCCCGTGGGAGGAGGACGGGTGCGACGAGGCCCGGCGGAGCGACCAGCCGGCCGAGGTCGGGGAAGAAGTACCCACGGGTTCGGCAGAGCCAACCGTGGCGGACCTGGTTGTTCTCACGTAGCCACATGTCGGGGCTGTAGCGTCCCAAACCCTTAACCCTTTTTCGTTTAATTTTTTGATTGACTTATTTCCTCCATGACCAGACCAAAAGTACCAACTGTTTTAAGTTACTTGCCCACAAGTTCAGTCAGCAACTTCAGGAATTATCCAGTGGCCCTCAAATAAACTATAATTACTATGTAAGAATTTTCTCTATTACTACAGGTTATTCTATTAAAACACCCTAAATATAATGCTTCGGTACATGAACATGCATACGGATCTACATAAGTAGATTCAGTCTTTAGATTCGACCCAAGGGGTTTAAAGGCCCTTTTTTAGCCAAACCCTGCTTTTTTTTTAATGGACAACCCATGCTGACTATATCTTTTCTGTCGTAGTCGGCCGACACAGCAGATTATTCCTTGGGAACAAAACACCATTGTTTCCCCCGCACAAAAGGTCCTGGTCGAATCATTTTCTCATATAAACTTGTTATTTGACGATGTATTGGAAGCACATTTTTACAAGCTTTAGGCATTACCAAAAGTGTAAAGCTTGTGAAATATATGCTGCCAATAAATGGTTGATTTGGAATGGGCTATCATTAGCACACGGCATGAGCATTTATGAGGGCTAAAAGGTTTACTATTGATTAATGCGGGAAGGGGGTATCGAGGAAATGTGTATGTTTGTTTTTGGTTTGTACCCAAACAGCACATTTTCTATCGATTTTGAGCTCTTGCCCTCCATGCACTCGTTTTAACATGCATAGCTCCTAATCGGCTATAGAATGTAACTACTCTGCACTCATGCCTTACTGCTAATCTCTGTGCTATGGAACTACTCGGATCACAATGTCATTGTAAATACGACTGTATTATAATCACCTTACAACAGGAACTATTGTCAAGTAGCTTATTCCATCCTTGGTACCATCTACGCTGGACTTAAGAATGCATTGCATTTTATTTCATAGTTGCATTAAAATGTTCTGGTACTTGTGTTTAACTGATTTGTGCTGGGCAATGAAATCAGTAAATGCACACTCTCCCATTATTTTTCTTAATCAAATGTTTAAAGTAAGCGGAACGCAGCACAATCAGCTGTAGGTCAAGTTGATGGTGTGTCGCATTGCCTTATCTGATCTATTGAATTGTTTTAAGCGTTTTGTTTAAAGTTGGATTAAATGTCTGACATTGTTTAAAAGTTTCCCAGCAGTGTTTTTGTAGTGGCATTATTGAAATTGTCAAACATTTATGCTCAGTGTCTTTAATATGTGTTTAAAGTCAACTGAAAAATCAACTGTCACAAACATTTACACATGGGTCAGTTGTGAGGTAAGAGGTGCTAGGGTTGCATTAGGCTTGGCACTGGGCAAATACCCTCATAGAAAAAAACAACTAACAATGACATGCTTTTTCTATTGCAAATAGAAATACATTCCACTTTTGGTGAGATGTTGTTCAAAATGGAGGACGTCATTAATTGATCCCTCATCTTGACGTGATGTATAATTTGTAAGGACTATTTATTAGGAATGTCGTGGTAAAAGGGTTGTTGAGTACAGAAGAAAAGGATCCTGTAGTTTTACACAAGCTCGGACACTTGTGGATAACATTGATGCTGAAATTAAATAACCTAACAGAAGTATTTAGCAGGGCAGAAAATACCGTGGAAAAACTTCACTAATAAAAAAAAGAAAAAAATGAATTAACCTTCATAGAAACAATACTGACAAACGAGTCGACACAACGGAGCTCGGGCCTTAAAACGGCCTTGGTCGGAGCTCCTAGCTGGTTGCCATGGCGACGGCGGGGACCCCCGCGGAGGCGTCCTCGTTGTCTATCCGCGCTGACATTGAGATGCTGCTCTTGTGGAGCTGCACGGCCAGGCACACCCAGTCCCCGGCGCGGACCTCCAGGGAGGGCTGCAGCACCACGGCCGCCTGCTTCCAGTGGGAGTCCTGGCTGAGCGTGCTGACGCTCACCTCCGGGTCCAGGTGGATCTGGTACCAGAAGGGCACCGCCGTCACCCGGCCCGACGAGGTGGCCCGCACCTGGGGAGACGGGACGGGCAACAGGAGCAGGGCTTGAGAAGGAGGTGGCACACTTCTCTTAGTGACGTAGAAGTGATAACATTACAATGTTCTGCTCTTAAAATCAATGGGAAAATAAAAAAAGGATCAATTCAATCTGCACAACGTAATATTAACGCCCGTATTATAATGTGAAATAAAGACATTTTCAGAAAGTGATGCTTTAAAATGTAATTAAAAGCATGCTAATTAAAATAACAACTTCTTATGAGGACCCCCCCCCCCCAGTAAGTTGGAACGACACAAAAGCAATATGTCGGCATGCTCTAGCGTACCTTGACCTCTCTGTTTGTGTAGTTGGCGCTGGCTTTCATGAGATCCAGGACAAACAGCTCCACAGACTCACTGAGATGCCTGCAGTCCAGGGTGGAGAAGTCTAGAAACACATGGACTGGTACCTGAAGAGAAACCAAAGCAGACGTTGTTAGGAAACATTGTGGAATTCACATCTGTTGAGAAAAGGAAAACAGCATTGACATTAAAAAGTATAAAGTAGATTTGGAGGACAGTCCAATCCAAACGATTATTATACCTTTTTTCATTCATTATGTTTTTGTTTGACATGACAAACACGTCATATACCCTACAGTTTCCAAATTTAACATTAGTTGATGAATATAAGTTGGAAAGTAAAATGTGGAAAACACACTCTCACCGCTTATACAACAATGGGGGGCTTAGAGAGCTACAGGCGGCGCAGTGAACATCCCATCACCACTGTTAGCAGCAGAGAGAGAACAAAGACCGTCACCTCCTCCTCGTCACGGTGGTGAGGATCTCCGAGTGGCCCTGTTTGATGTGCTTGAGTTAATGTGTGCTGATGGATTCAGGTAGACGGGTTTTAAAGCCTGGGGCCGCGTGTGACAACTAGGGCTTCAAAGAAGACATCTGGTGAGGTAGACTCAGACTGCTCCATGAGGTACATCCAGAAAATGAAGCCTCAATATGACACTGATGGAAACTGGAATGGATGGGAAATTAATTTCGTTTGTAGCCTAAATTGATCAACCTTAATTGTACTACTGTGGTAAAATAATATATAAAATCATTAATGTATATTAATGATATTACACTTTCATACCCTTTCAAAAAATAATCAGATCCAAATCTTTGATCAGAGTAAAAAACATATATATTTTAAGTTTTTAAATTATACTACACTCCCATGGAAAATCAACACGAGTCTCCCAGGGCTCGGATGTACGTGAATGATGCAAGTGTACAAACACTAGATCTGAGGATAGCAACAGTGCGGAGGATAACATCAGGAACATGAGACGGAATACCAGACCAAACGGGGCCGTGCCAGACGAGCTTGATGGAGATTTTTCGCAACTCTCCATCAACTCGTCTTTTTCCCAATGGCGGTACCGAAAAGAACGAGTTCTTGCAAACGATGACCACACTTTCACTGAGGTTTGAAAGGCTATACGCCGAGGACCCCCAGTTATAGATTCCATGATGATTTATTTTTTTATACGCCTCCCTCCTTTTATACGACATTAGACATACATTTACAGGGCCTTAAATGATGAGTCTTATGGCGGTTGACAGGGAGTGGAGGGGAAAAGAGTCGTCGCATTAGCACAGAGGTCGAGCCGTTGGCTTGGGTGTGCGTGGGGATACTCACAGTGAACTGGTTGATGAAGGGGGCGATGTTGAAGCCTAGCGTGGGCTCCTGTCCCTGGACGGCGCTCTCCAGCAGCAGCGTGTCCGACTCCACCAGCATACCGTACAGCACTATCCTCTCAGGAAACACACGCCCCCCCTCCTCCAGCAGACAACTGGGGGAGATCACACAAAGCACAAGGTTGCTCCGAATATGCTCCAACCGCCGTCTTATTTTTTTTTTTTGCTTTAAAAATTTATATACAGCGTTTTTCAAGAACACTGTAAACAGAGAACCTACAATGGTACTTTCAAGATGGTTCTTTACATCATCCCAGACGGGACATCCAGGGCCACACTTGCTCACCTGGCCAGTGAAGCCTTCTCCATCAGCCTCTGGCGTATGAGGCCGCACGTCTCCACGCAGTCCAGGACGATGGCGCTCCACAGCTTCTCCCGGGAGGGCCTCTTCAGCACCGCCTGGTCCTCCTCGGTCGCCTGGTTCAGCCAGAACTCCAGCCTCCGCTCGTGGACGCCGTTGGCCCCCGCCAGCCTCCGCAGGACGTCCTGGTGCTGGCTCTTCTCCACCGAGCTGTAGGCCTTGACGTGGCCGTGGCGCGCCGCCATCAGGGGCAGCAGCGAGAAGCCCTCCGACACGTCCAGGAAGTAGAGGAGGCCGTCGTTGGGGTCCTTGGTGGCGGCGGCGGCGGCGGCGCTCGGGGAGGGGGTGGTTGTGCTGGGGGCAGTGGTGGGGTTCACAGGGCTGACGGAGCTGCTGTTCTCCTTGGCGAGCGCCAGGCCCGTCAACAGTGTGTCCAGCGCCTGGTTGAAGCTCTGGTGGTAGTGTCTGTTGTTGAGCAGGGCTATCTCGGAGCACTCCAGCACGCACGTCTCCCGGGGCGGGCTCTGGTGGGTCTGGAGGCCGGCGAGAGCGCTGCAGAGCTCCGACTCCGGGGTCGGGGTTGGCGTCGGCGTGGCAGCCGGGGTGGGAGCAGGAGCGGGAGTTGGCGTGGGGTTTGGGTTGGTGCCCGGCTGCTGGGCGTCGACGCCGGGAGTGCGGATCGAGGCGGATCTCGTGGCCGTCTCTCACCACGGCGATGCTGCAGAGCCTCAGGAAGGCGTCTCGACAGGAGACGTCGACCACCAGCTGGTCTCCGGGTCTCAGGGCAACGCCTGTCGATCACAACACACAGGCCGTCGTTTGGAGTTCAGGAATAAATATATCAAAAAACACTTTAATACAACCGGGCATGAGATCATTTATAGACCGTTGAGGTAGGCATTATTGACAAACCTGTGTGCATAAATCCTTGTTTGATACTGAAACATGATTGTAAAAATAATGACGTGCATGATCACTTCACATAAAGGATACCACTTTCAATATATTGCAGGTCATTTTGGATAGAAGCTCAACAGTAAATAGCAGAGAAAGAAGAGGGATGCGCACCTAAAAGAGATTTGGGAGGACTGGAACTAGAGGGGGTGTGTGAGGATGAGGAGGAGCGAGGGGGGAAGGGGGGGGCAGGATTCCTCGAGGAATAACATCTGTTCACGTCTTGATGCCGACGTGTCTCTTGTCAGGGGGTGTTCAGGGAAAATGCATATTTATTGCCTATAAGAATTTCATGAACACTAAAGAGTGTCACAGGCTATCGCGGCGCACACGTCGGCCCAGGAAACGGATGTCGCTGATCGGCGGGAAAAGGGGGGTGGGGTGGGGGGGGGGCTCCCCAGATGCTGCCCCGGCCAATTAGTGGCAGCCGTGACATGCGGCGACGCACCGCGAAGACGGAGCAGGCCCCGACCGGGAGCGACGGGGCCTGCTCCTCCGTAAACACCGCAGGCTTTGGAACGCCGCGGCACCACCCAGTGAGATGACCTGGTTGCTAAATCACATGTCTGGCTGCCAGGTTTACCGCAGCTGAAACCCACCCAAACACCAGGACCATGTTGGGAATGGGTGTAATGCAAACACAGTTTATAGTCCATAATACAACACAATAATAAAATCAGGATTTTTTGGGGATTTTGGGTTAGCGTGTGATTTTTTTATTATGTTTATTTTATTGGAGGGTAAATTATTCATTTTTAGATTAAATATTTTTTAACGTATTTGCCTAATTTCCAGTCTGGGATTAATTTATGTTAGTTTTACATGTATGTATTTTTGTACATTATATTTTTGTTGAGTGTTTCCCATGATGGGAAATATCTGTTTGAATTGCCAAAATATGATGGAGTGAGTGACTTATGACCAAGACAAGACACCAACAACAATATCTCAACAAAAACAAACACGTCCATCAGTAATTAATTAACAGAATAAACAGCTAATTCTGTTTTAATAGCGTGACATAGATGCCGTATGGCTGACAACGAAGGCATTTCAGTACCGGGTACATATACTGCCATCACCTGACAGATTTTGGAAATACACAAAACTTTCAATAGAAGATAAAATATGAACATTAAAATAGAGTAGAATGGTCTTCTTATGGCAAGACATCAATATAGTCACTTAACAAAAGATATAATTAAAAGATAAATAATAATAAACAAACAGCAAATTACAACCAAGCAAATGGTAAGGCAACACAGAATGTGTGCCATGCGTTTTTGGTCTGTAGATATGTACAAATGTTCAGGACAGGCTAGTGGTTGAGGTGTTTCATTCCAAGCTGAAAGGTTCAGGGCTCGAGCCCTATTGTCCGCAGCCTTCTTATAGGCCCCCTTGAACAAGTGGACCTACCCCTCCCTGCTATCAAATTACATGTATCTGGATTCCTGCTCCTTAATGACCTGTATCTGGATTCCTGCTCCTTAATGACCTGTACCTGGATTCCTGCTAATTCCTAGAAGCTGAGCCGTTGGTTTGGGTGTGTGTGGGACCTATACAAGTCCCTTTGATTAAAATGACCATATAATGATATATTCATCAGTGAGTTTGCCTTACTGTTAGGGTTCTGGATGGGGTAGATGGCCTGCTCCCAGCAGGTGTCCTCCTGGGGCCCAGTGGAGAGGCTGCTCTCTTGGTCAAGGTGGAGCTGGAACCACACAGCGAGGGCGTCCAGGTTCCCCTCCTGGGTGACGGGCAGGTGCAGCCGCTGCGTCTCTCTGGAGCTCAGCCCCTCCAGCTCCTGGTGGGTATATGAGGGCTAGTATTAGAGATACAAGGCCCAGCTACGTATGGCGCTGGATGTGTAATGTTTGATTCTCCCAAGCAACACCCAGGCCTCCGCAGATTTATGTATGTTGTGCTTGGGTCGAACCAAATAGTTAACTGTGGTTGTTCTTTATTAAGTGAGTCTGGGTGATTAATCCACTTGACCTGATCCTAGCCTCTATTTTTTTTAATCTTGGAGTTAAATAAAGTTAGAACATGAGAATATTGTATTGTATCATAAAATGGCTGTGATATGTAATCAGAGATTAAGGAAACAAGTCGAAATTTCTCCGACAACAATGCTACAAGTTTTCTCTCAAACAATAAATGAATTGCAAATGTATACATTAGCTGATTAATTTAAAGTATAGGACTCGCCGTCGCTTGTCATTTCAAAATATAATATATTTTTTTATCTTTAAATGTCTTTACATTTAAAAAAGTCTGGGGAGGTGGGGGCTGGCGTCTCCAATAATGGCAATTTGGACTGCAGCACCCATTCAAAACACTTGATGTCAATGTTACATATTGTTCCATTAAGGAGCTGGAAGGAGTTAAGGATCTTGCTTAAGGATGCCTTCAAGGTTGGCGCCATTGGGCATTGATCCTGGCCCCTTTCACCTAAGTCACTACCCTAGCCCCTCTCCATGGGCTGTAGCCCACCTTGACGTTGTTGAAGTCTATGTCCAGGGCCCTGAAGGGCTCGGTGAGGGCCGTGTATCCTCCGGGGATCCTGCTCAGCCTCTCGGTGGTGTAGGGCTCCATGGAGTCGTCTGCGTCCGCAGTGCAGCTCACTGGGCTGTGGAGCTGGCCCACCGCCCCCAGGGACAGACCCCCGACCTCAGACACACACAGCCTGGTGAGAACATTAAACAGATTTAATATCCAGGTAACATGTGGTGCTGCTTCAAAAGGAACGGACTGTTTTCGTCAATGGAGGGCGTCTGATATGGGGAAAGGGATGGATTGGATGGGTTGATGCATCAAATATCATGAAAGGCTTTTCTATAATAACTAAGTTGGGCAAATAATTGAACTGACAAAATAACCTTGAATTGACAAGGATTATTAAGAAGTCAGTACTTTTGCTACTGGTCAAGTTGTACTATTTTATATACCATTCAACTTTTGATCTCTGACGATTTTTGCAGACACTTCTATCCAAAGCAACTTAAGAGTGATTTTTCCTTTTTTGATATGTAATTAAAGAAGAGGTAGGATTAGACATCTTGCTCAAGGATGCCTGCTTCAAATCCAGAAATTGACAACAACCTGACTTGATTACTTGTCGTTTCTCTACCGATTATGCATTAGTGTTGTTGAGAAGACATACACATGAAGTAGGCCTTTATAAAAAAAAAAAAAAACTGAATCAGGAGGGATCATGTGACCTACCTATGGTGCCGGCGGATCTCTACACTCTCGACCGCCATGCCGAACACGGTGGCTCCGGCCGGAATGACCCGGCCTGTCTTCGAAGGTTCCAGGGACATGATGTCATCGGATATCTGCTTTTTATTCCGAAAAAATATATAGATTCACATTTCTTCCTCTATATTATTCTATCTGAGCTATTATCATGAAAATGTGCCATTTGTTTGCGGTTGATGACTCAGAAATGTTTTCGGCCACACAGTTCCGTTCATGATTACATGTTGAAACGTCAAATCACCTGTGGTGGCAGAAGCAGGTGGTGCCAGGCGTGGATGAGACTCTCTATGATGCCTTCTCCAAATAACCCTGCATCCACTGTCTCCGTCACAACTAAGGAAACCCTGCCAGCAGGACAGAAACCATATCATATTAGTAAGAATATAGAGAAATATATATATCAAAAGCAGCAATGGGGATTATTTGGTTGACACTTTATTCATGACAAATATTTCTATATTTCTCGCAGGGCTGATTGCCAACATAGAACTAAACGCTTTGAAGATATTCCATGCGCTACCGAATTAGACAAGGGGATTACCCCCCTTTTCAAAAGCACACACCTTAAAAGGAACAAAGTACAAAAATACATCAATACATATAATTGAATACATATACATACATTGAATACGCTGTTGGTACCTGTGTGGGATGTCTTTAGGCACCTCCATGTCCATAGATTTCTTATGAAGGATGTTGATTCCTCCTTTCATCCCATTCGCCGTCACCACCTCACAGGCCAGTTCATACATGGTCTTGGACAGTTCACAGGCAAACACCTCTGCAGCTCCCGCCTTCTTTGCACACATGCTGAATGTAATGTAAACAGAAAATTGGAGTGAAAGGGGAGAACAGGGCAAAGGTCATGGGCATTCCCAAATGTGTATGTAGTATGACATGATTATGATGTGCAACACAAATGTTAATTTAGAAGGGGTTAGAGCTAGCAAGGATGCAAACACTGGGGTTTATATCCAGGACCCTTCAGCTGAACACCTTAACCACTTTCCGTGTTTACCAATAACAGACAAATTCATGTACAGCATGACTTAACCACATCTAAACTGCAATAACTACACTGTACTTCAACCTATCACACAGACATCAGATGACTATATACAAAGTAGAAGACACACCAATGCAAACAACAAAACAACAGACCACTGTCATAGACAAACCAGGTGACAAACAAGTTATTATGAAGATGTCTCACCCCAGGATCCCAGTGCCAGTACCTATGTCTAGTACAGTGTTACAGCCCCTCTCCACCGCCTTCTGAATGGCTTGCTGATACTTCTGGTTCCTCCCGTGGTCGTTGAGCATCAGGAAGTGCCAGCGCTCGACCAGCCAATTAGCCACGCGGTAGAAGTTCTCCCTCGCTTCGGGATAGTCCGGCTTCAGCTTGAGGGCCTTGTGGAAATGACCGGCAGCCTCATCCCGGAAACCCATTCTAAAAACACAAAAAGGGGATAGCTTTTTATTAAAAAAAACAACAACCTATAAACAAACAAAAATAGAATGTTAATACAAAAACAACTTTGACCACAAAGAGTACTGACACTAATTTGATAAACATAGGAATCAGTCTACTAAACATTTGTATCATTGAGTCGTTCGACCTAACTTTATTCCAAAGTGATTTCACAGAATTGTTATGTTCTCGCTCAAGGATGCCTACTGTGGCTACTGAGGGAGCAAAACCAAAAACCTTTGGCTGTGAGTCAGACACCCATGTTGATCACTACTATAGTGCAAAGATTTTAGATACATCTTTGAATTTCTAAATGTAGTGCATGGATGTAAAATAGGAACATACCTGAAGAGGTGCTCACCCATGCTGTTCAAGATAACCTCATCCGCAGGAAAAAGCTCCAGAGCTTGTTCGAAACAGTTAAAGAGATCCTGAACCCGCCCCACAGAGTCCAGCTCGTCGGCCCATTTGAACAGAGTGAATCTGAACGACTCCTGTGAGATCATGGCATGGTTCTCAAGTTAGAGATATGATATAGATATATTATATTATTGGGCACAAAAAGCTTACAACGTGATATCATTACAACATTTGAAGGACAATACCACGCACGAAAAGTTTATGAAAGATAAAAGATAGTGGAGTGTGCTTTTGAATTTACCCTTGCAAAGTCCTTAAGCATAGGGGCAAGGTTGAGGACCAGGAGGTAGTGGACAAAGGCAGTCCCATAGTCTTGGTTAAACAAGCACTGTTGGGCACTCTCTAGGGACCGAGAAACCAGCTCGTTTCTGGCGGGATCCTCTCTTGGTTGCCGTCGGGTCCTCCTACCCCGCTTTGGTCTAGTGCTGGCATTGGGCATTCCTGAAATTTGCGTTGACATCTCAACATTAACGACATGAAAGACCGCACAAGACAGTGCAACATTGTGAAAATAACATGCATTTATTCATTGATATATCACAATCAATATAACCATATCACTCACAATATAGATGTGTCAATGCAATGGTCACCACATGTGGTGCGTGCAGATCACCACATGTGGTGCGTGCAGACACTACATTGTACCGGTTTATTTCCTTACCGTGTGTTAGTTAGACCATCAACGGGAAACTAAAAAATACCAGACCGAAAGAGCTTTTCGAACAGCGATAGATGGAAGGTTTTCAGTTGTTTAGATAAGTAGCGCCTTCCAATTGTCAAGCCTAAAGTATTATCATCAAACCACATTAGCATCGTTGTTAGCTATAGCTAGCTGTCTTGAACATTTTCTACAAACACTGCAAGCGAGGAGAGGAAATCATCAAGATGTTGAGGTTAAATCCACGCTAAACGTGAGGCTTGAAGAGTACACATTTGTTGATTGAAAAACAATTGTACATCTGCTTATACCCTGATGAAAATACAAGCGTCCACACACTAAGCAGCTCTGACAGAAACATCCACCCGCACTTGTGTTCCACCATGAGAATGTTCGTCAATAAAATAAGTTGTGATTGTATTTGTACATCTACATTGCCTTCTTTTTGTAATGTTGTCATTTGTATATACATAAATATTGAAACATAATTAACATTGCCCTTTGTGCAATACCTGAACTTTGCAGGTCTGCATCAATATGAATACTGTGGACCAATGAAAAACCAGTGCACGTGGGAGGAGCAGAAGTTTTGCTACACTCGGACGCGCCCACTCGTGTCAGAGAGTTTCATGATCTGTCACTTTGGTACTATGTGGATTTCATGTTTGCAGTGGAGGACACCTCCTCGGATAGACTAGGGTACTGATTTTGACAGCGCTCTTTTACTGCTCAATGATAAGTAGTTGAAACTTTCAACCTTTTCGAAAAACGATTCATTTTTCCCACCGTTTTTTTTTCCTTTTACCGCGTATTAGAAAAGGAAAGAACTGCACCCATGCGCCTGAGTCCAAAGTTACCGTGCTAGCCAACGCTAGCTACTTACTTAAAAAAGCTATGCTTTGCCAAACTAAACTGGGATTTAAAGGTCAACTCTCAGGTAGCATAGCTTTCCTTTCGCTTATCCTTTAAGGGAACAGTGCATATTTTTCACCTGGTACCTTCGCTAGCAGCATTCTGCTAGCAATATTTCAAAGAAATGGGATTACACCCTCTGGAATTCAGTGAATGCTATCTGGACAGCCCAGGCTTCAGGGAGAAAATCAAGTCACACGAAGCAGAGTTGGAAAAAACCAACCGTTTTATCAAAGAACTCTACAAGGATGGAAAGAATCTTATCAATGCCACAAAGCGTAAGTTTGCTATTTTTTCTCTTTCACATGATCTATCATCTTTAAATCCATGTTCTTTATTTGCCTTCACTGGGGTTGGGCTTATCATTCAGGTGCACTATGAAGTAAGACATCCCTCTGTTTACTATACGTTGTTCAGGTATTTATGGGCCTGGCCGACTAGGGTGCCCCATGCAGAGGGACTGCATGGGGCACCCTAGTCAGCCCTAGTACCCCCTGCACTGTGTTATTGTTTGTGTTGGGTACTTTCATCAGGAAAATAATTAAACTGTGCTTTGCGGGAACCTATTCACACAAATAACCTATCTTCTAAGTTTGATTTACTATTATATGTTCTCTCCCAAGGTGCTCATTCACAGCTACACTCACTCTAATACCAGCATTTTTTCCCTTGTTACCATGACCCTGACCTGTAGCTCTCTTGTCTCAAGTTGAGATCTTATAAGAAATCCCTCTAAAGAAGGGAGGATCTTTTTTATCCGCCTTTTCTATGGCTTGAACAAGAGGGCCTCACTTCTGTCACAAGCGTGGCTAGATGATCATACGACTATTGACTATTATTGTGCTGAATTTAGTTGTGCCTCTATAACCCATGCTAGAAATAATGAGTCTGACCTCATGATAGAATGCAAGCAACCCTCAATGATGTTTGACTAAATATTGGCTTTTTTCAAGTCAAAGGAAGAGTGAAAAAAAGCTGAATTCCCTTTTGATTGCTCTTCTATCTCTCACCTCTCTCTTATTGTGCCAGGAAAATTGCATGTATCTTTCAGAGGAAAAATTGCATGATCATCTTCATGACCCCCCCCCCCCCCCCCCCCCCCCCCAGTTTCCCTGCCAGGGATGTCCCATGGCCCTTGGCCTAGGAGGAAATGTGCACACAAGGCCTCAGACCTAGTGCTGTGCCATGGAAGTGCCCACTAGAAGAGTAACAAGAGTGCAGAGGATGTGCTCCTGTTTTAGTGGGTTTCCTCTAGAGAAACCCTCCTCCTCTTTAGTCTGTCCTTCATTGGCCATCCCATAATAGTCCTCCCTGATTAAAGCTCATCAGTAGTATAACAGTTAATCTGACCTATTCAGCAAAGGACCTTTTCTTTATTGTTATAAACAAGGTCAAACCAAACACACTCAGTTTCTATGTGTGATTCATCAACCGCATCACAATAGTAAGGCGTTAGATTAGCGTTGAAGAACAATTTACAGCCAGCGACTTACTTCTTTGTTCAGATCCAGGTAGCTGAACTGAACATGAAGTCTATTTACATGAAGTTTCTGAAAGGGGTCATCTAGAGTTTGCTATTTTACCCATCTGGACTTCTTCTGGTTGACTTTGCTTTACGGATTCAAGTGTCCTCGTTTGCTCTGTTTGTTCCATCAGATAGTTAAAACAGCCATGTGAAAGTCTGTCCCTGGCAGGTACATTTTGTGAAGGCCTGCCAGGATTAACAGTGGCTGGCTGCTTCTCCCTGTAATCACATTAGTGATTCTGCCAAGGTGCGACAATACACTCATTCATTAGAACGGCATTAGCAGAGATAGACATGATGTCATATGGGTGAACCGCATCTTCCTCTCTGACTCAAGATAGGCTACTTTTACCTACCTTAACGTCATCCCATCATAGCTCCTTTATCAGCACACCCAAATGTTGGCTATTTTAAATGAGTTAAGGTTTAAGTCAGATCTTCCACCTTCCCTTATCCTGGCCGACTGTATAGCACATTCCATCTTGATTTCCTCCATCTTTATTAACATTGTTCTTTACTTTAAGTACAAGATTGATTAGGTTGCATAATTCGTGGCATCCTGTCACATGTACCAACTAGTGTTCTGTATGGGATGGCTGGATGGGTATTATTACTGCTTGGCAACAAGTATCCAAAGCCCAAGAGCCCATGAAATCAAGACAAACCATAGAGAGATAGGGATTGCCTCTGGAGAGGAAAAACTGTGGAAGTTGTGTGAGATTCTGAATGGAAATGATGTGCGAGTGGAACAGGAAGGATTTAGGAAAGGCATGGCATGTAAATATTGACTGCTCTTTTAAGGTTCAGGTCATAGTGAGAACCTGACCCAAGTGGCTAATCAGATAGAAACGTGTAGCAATCATAATAAACAGCGGGCCGAACAGGGGCCAATGAATACATTGTGCACAGGGCTGATAGTACACCTAGAGGATCTTCAACAAACTAGGTTTGACCTACAGATGCCTTTTTTGAATTTTTTGTGCGTTTGTCTTTGTGTCTCTGCATTTTCATGTGTGTGTTATGTATGCATGTGCTAAAACTTCTAAAAGCAATTCATCTAGCAAGCGAAACGTTGTGCCTCACCTTTTAGGTCAATACAATAAGAAAATAACAATGAAAAAAGTGTCTTACTTATTTTGGGTTGTATTACTTATTTGCGGTCTATTACCACCATTATTCACGTAGTCTAGTTGAGCAGGGTTCCATTTTGTACGCTAGTTTTATTTCTCTCTCAGAGTGGACATTAAGGAAGTACTTTGCTGCTGTCAGCACTGATTATTAATGTCCGGTTTATTTTCCAAATGCAAGCTGGTCCACCCTGTCCAGTGATTAAGCTGTAGTACAACAGGAAGTGTGTCCGTGCTGTAGATAGAGGTCACTTTGTTTATTGTCATAGAAACCATCAATCTAAGCACTTTCTAATTTTTAGTAATAGTTGTTGCATGGGAAAAATGTAGAATCGTAGTGAACATAATTTTTTATTGTTGACATCATTCATAGTAAACCTAGCTATGAGTATTATACTTTGATCTGCTGTAGAAACCAGCTACATCTTGGTGATTCTCTTCTCCTTTTAACTTTCCCGAATAGGGACACTACAGTTTCTCTCAGTTAGGTAATTTTCCCAGTTTGCCGCTGTTTCTCAAGGCTTGGCTCATAAAAAAAAGATTAGTTTGAGGAGGGGTCTCAATGAGTCATACTTGTGAGGCCAGCAGAAAGGTTCCTCTGGTTTCAGTACGGAAACTAGCCAAGTTTGACAGCTCCCAGGTTTTCACCAAAATACCTTGCTTTAAAAGGCAAAAAACCAGGGGGAAGATTCTGCTTGGGCCCCTGTATTTGGTATTTATTTAATTATATTGCTGGAATAGCGTGGCAGTTATCATTTTAATCTTTAAATGCAAACCTTACATCTGACACAGTTGTTATTGTTTGAAATAATAATCTTTTATTGATGTCAGTGCTTGGAATTCACACCCAACCTTTTGCAGTGGCTGTTGCAAACTGTTGCTCTGTCTAGTATTTTCCTCAGCGGTAGAACACCGGTCATTTATAAATTGGAATCATTAAGAGTTCTCTTAACCGTAAGTTTGGTTCGTGCTTCAAAGAGTAAGAGGGAATCTTGCAGTTTCTCGAAAACTATATTCCTCTAGCCGTGTAGCATATCATATGTAGAGTGGATCTGTTGGCAGACGTACACTGTGCCAGACTCCCAGATGGTGCTAATCAAGACAACGCAAAACTATTCTCTGACATCACCATACTTGTTCCTTACCGACAGGAAGAACATGCATGAAACTGGAATCCTTTCCAGCTGAAAAGCATAATATGGTCTGCCTAAATTAAATTCAGTTGTAAAATACATTGGGCCAACATTGTTTTGTGCAGTTAAGCGAGCCTCCCCCATTTAACAAGACCTCACGTACAGATCAATACAACATTTACAACTGCACGCACGCACGCACGCACCAACACAGACATATTTTGTTTATAGGATTTATTTTTTTTGTCATTTTTCTCCAGCCTTTCTACGAAAATACCAGTGGAATATCTGTGGCACTGATTGCCTTAATACAGTATATGCCATTTGTCTGTTTGCTTCATATGCTATTTTAGTCTAATACAATCAACACTCACCGGGTGAACTATTGAAGCAAAAGTTTTATGCTAAGAAAAGGGACACCAGCAGATGCCTTACTCTCCTCCCAGGTATACTGTCTATTAAAGCTTTTTCAAGGGTGAGGGCAATGTTGCCAAAACATGTTTTCACCGGCACTGCTGCTGCTGATGCCTCTCACTCTCACTATTTCTACGTCTCTAGTTCTAGAGTGGTAGGCCAATTCCAGCAGGCAATGGGGGATTACAAGAGTTAACAATTATTCATTTTTCATTATCCATTATCAATTCTTGATTATTTGGCCATTTGTGAGTAATCAATTTATTAGTTTCTAAACAACATTTTCATAAATAATGGCAAATGCAAACAATGCATATTTGCCACTAATCATATAACAATTTGATTGCTTTGTTTGAATAAGTGTTATTTGTACCAAAAAAAATGTATTCATGTATGTTTGCTGACCAATCCCAAATTGATTTTGAAAGAGAAAAACAATCCTGGGTAGATTGCCATCAGTTAGGAATTTCTAAAAAACAAATTGGCTGCTGCGAAAAAGTGAAAGGAAAAGTCTAGACTGTGCGAACGTTACACAGTGCAGGATTCAGGCCCCTGGCTAACATTTGGATAGACGTGGCAGTTTGTATTGCAAATCTTCTGTACAGAAGCAAGAGTAAATGACAACCTTGACATAAATTGGCAGTCTTGCTTAGTGCATAATTTTGTCCTCCTGAAGATAATGGTAGAATGGCATATCATTTTAATGGCTGGAGGCGTTTCCCATATCTTACCAATCCCAGACGCAAAAAAAACCCCTCCCAGGTGCCTTCTCATGTAGAAAAGGTATCGTCAAAACATATGCAATATACAGCTTGAGTCATCTTCAATGAACAATCAACCAACTCAGGCTCCGTTGACCACCATAAGGCAGGACAGGAGCAGACCTAGACTGAGTCACAATCATTACGTTTACATGCACAGTTTAATCAGATTACAGCAATAGTTTGTGGAAGTATCAGAGAGTAGGAGAACCCGACGCAGTCTTTATAATTCATAATATCAGAGAATATCGACGTCAGTTTGACCTCGGTGCAATGAATAAATAAAGGTCGTAAACTAAACACGTAGGAAGAAAAACACATTTAATTTGACAAATATGCCCGAAGTCACGTTAATGACCAACATTTAGTACTTTTAATTCAGCCTTGGGTGAAATTGAAGCATAGTGTCTGTGTGCTTCCACCTGATAGATAGACAAACCTTTATTGCCCCAAGGGGAATTTGTCTTGCATTTGGGAACATTTAAAAAACATATAAGTACAAACAGCACATATAAGTACAAGTACATACAGACTCAGACAATGATAGACAAAATGACAAACTAACAGACAATAGACGTAAACATTCAAAGTGCATAGTGCATACTTAAGGATGGCTCTCTACCTGTAAATGATTGCATGCGCGCTCCGGGGGCCGGGGATACGTTCTTATAGGGGGTAACTACATTGGCACCACACCGGCTTCCTCTATCTTCTAAGCCCCCTGTTTTAAACGAATCGCCTACCGACGACCGTCCCCTGCTACTTCCGGCTCACGGCCCCCGGAAAAATCTCGGGCAAGGGCAGAACGCAAAATCAAATTCTAATTCCATTGTCAATCTATTAATCTAGGGGTCTTAATTAGAGTATGAGAAACCCAAATCGAGTGTCATCTAAACGCTCTAAACAACTCATGCTTTGCAAGCGGGGACATGATCAAGACCATGTATGCTGTCCATTTTGACTTCTGCAATTAAAGTCATTTCTAAATGTAGTGCTACTTTCATTCAGAACAGAAGCATGTTTTACTACCAAAATAAAGGCTAAATTTGCCTGTTTTTGCTATATTTGTATTCACAATACAGCCCACCTACTTCCACATGGTGCAATGTTTATATCACTCAGTCAATAGTTTACTGAGGGGGAGGGGGGATTGATTATCTTTTTTTCCCCCTGTTGTGTACTGTATGTATATGTGTCGCCCAATCAATTCTGTTTGGTAAAAGGCTTTAACATCCCATGATGTTATGCATTACATTAGCAGAATTCAGCTCTTTTCAGAGGATCTTATTTGATGGAAACCCTCAGATCAGTTCTTCTAAATGCTATGCTTACACATTGGCCTTTATTGTCTTTAAGACAAGGAACCCTTGCTGTTAAATTAGCAAATGCTGTTATTGACCAATTTCTGTTTCTGTACCCGTCACTGCAATGCTTGAACATGTGAGGGCTAAACAATCAACCTGTAAGGAAAACAGCTCCTGTGTGGTTGCTATTTAAAGGTCAAGTCAAGGAACAAGGAGTTGTAAATACCCAAGCTGTCTGAGCATGCTGACTGAAGCCCTTAGCTTCCTGCCGTTACCAACACATCATGACAAAGGCTATCGACCACAGGTGTTCAGTCAGTGTCCACAGTGTATGGGGCCATGTTTGCATTGTTTAGTGCAGAACAGAATGGATTTATATGACATCTGTATGGTAAGTTTGGATTGATGGGAAACCACAGTGAGGCTACCACTTTGAAACTGTTTTGAAGTGAACTCAGTGAGGCAGAAGCTCTGCCCCTTTGTGCCCAGATCAGGCAGCCATTGTCAAACACCATTCACATGCTTTTGGTTGGAGCTTTTGGTTGGCGTTCATGTATAGGCCTAATCCTTTGCATGTGCACACACCACACACCAACACTGCTGATGAAAAGAAGAGAGACATTGCTTACGAAAGATAAATGAATAGATTGAGTTTAAAATGAATAAATACACACTAGCGTTAGCAATACAAAAAAATATTTTTCAATTAATGAATAAAGCTTAAACCTAATTAGATTAATTGTGGTGTGTGTGCTGTTAAACTGCAGGCTGTCATGGTCGCTTTAAAACCCTTGTGTAAACCGTAACAAAGTATAAATCGTCTGCACCTCCCGAAGGTATAAACTGTTGGGAGTATAAATGTCGTATTAATGTGTCATAGCGTAATTTGTTTATTCAAGTTAAGGTTTTCAGCTGCCAGCATGAAAAAAAAGTTGCTCCACGGGATATGCTTATAGTCATAGCTCTGTTCTTAAAATACTCTCCCTCTGCATGCTGTAGAGCTTCCCCCGGGAACATCCATAGGCCAGAGATTCCCACCTCTGGGAATTTCAGCAATGCTTGGAAATAGATCATGACTGGTCCGATACACTCATTTGCCCTGTGTCCTTTCTCTGTCAACACTATCGAAAGTATGCCCTTGTATGGAAGCTGCCTCGGACAGTAATTTAGGACAAACTTTGTCTTGTCTTATTGTTTTGTATTGGAGGTAGGCTTAAGAATATCATGACTGCACTCGGCCCTTATATACAAGATCTCTATGTATAATCTATTCGGTTAGTATGGAACAGTTTCTTTCTTTTGGACAGTGGTTTTAGTAGTATCTGGGTTTTAGCCCCTTAATTGACTTGAAGGGGTCATTATTTCTTTCAGCTGTGGCTTTAACTGTGTTTATACTTGCATGCATGCAATGCAATCAAAGCTACAGTGTCATGCACACATGCAGCTCCTGCCCATGATAGATTAGAGGTTTGATCTGCAACAGGATGTATCAGGCCGCGAACACAATGTAACAGGATGTTTGCAATGCAGTCAACTTTTTGGGTGTGCTGTACCTGCATGGTTGCATCAATAATGTAAAACTCCTGTCCGTGCCTATGAGCAATTTGCTAGTATTGGATATTAATAGAATGTTGTTGTGGATCACTGAGCTCCATGTGTTGTATGACTAACGACACCGGCCAACCCTGACAATTTTTCTACTGAATAAATGGATTGATAATAAATAATAAATGACAGCAAATAATGGCAGAATACACAACAACTTACAAATGCATTGTTTATTCTTTATATTGTGCAATAGTACATTAGATGAAACAAGTTGTATGCATTGTGTCCTTCTTTTAGAGCTTGGGATGGCACAGAGGAAGTTTGCCCAGTGCCTTGGTGAATTTCAGTTTGAGTACATTGGGGACGCGAAGACGGATGATGAGAAATGTATCGGTAAGTTTTGTTTGTACTCCTTTCCACCTGCCAAACAAGATTTAGTTTGAATCCCATCAGTACACTATAATAATACAACATACCTTTTATCAATGTTTTTGAATGCGTATGTTTGATTCTTAGTCTGCACCATTGACAACTTGTAATGACATTACTTATATATTACTTGTATAAGGCCGTCAATTTTTTTTTATTCATATTATTTGATATGCAGTGTACATGCATATTTGTGCATGCATGTGTCTGTGTGTCAGTCTGTCTGTGTATGAATACTCTTGAGGTGTATTTCCAGTTAAAATAATGTGTATTTTCTTTTTTAGATGTTTCATTATTAGAATTCTCTTCTTTTCTCAAAAACCTGGAGGAGCAAAGAGATATTATGGTAAGCATTGCTTGTTGGAACATGCAAGGGAAAGGGAGAATCTCCAAAGCAGGCATTTGAATGTACAACTTATTTTGTGTTTTTTCATTACTGGGTCTGTGAATCCCCCATGCTTGCTTGTCCTTGTTCGTGTTTGCGTGATCAGCCAACACTCATTCATCTCTATAGAAGTGTTTCAGTCACATGGTTTGTTCCTGTTACTCAATGTTACTCCACCATAGTGGTAGTCACCCTCAAACGATTTCTGACATATTAAAACCATGTATTGCATTGAATTGTGTAAAATACCAACACAGGTTCATAGGGTATTGCTGAAGTACTTTTAGTCCTTTGTTTACTGGATAGGAGCATCGGATACATTTCAGTTAGAGTGTCATCTAAACGCTCTAAACAACTCATGCTTTGCAAGCGGGGACATGATCAAGACCATGTATGCTGTCCATTTTGACTTCTGCAATTAAAGTCATTTCTAAATGTAGTGCTATTTTCATTCAGAACAGAAGCATGTTTTACTACCAAAATAAAGGCTAAATTTAAATAACGGCAAAAATAACGGCAACTACATTTCAGTTAGTTGGCAAACCTCCATATCCAAACCTCCATAATGCATCATAATTGGTGCTAAAATCCCAAATCATTGTGTGAGAAACACATTAAAATGGTGTCTCTGAAACTATCAAATGTTAATTGACCTGAATAAGAAGTAGGTAGTGCTGTCAACACATTTCCACTGTTGGGTGAATCATTGTAAACCACCCCGCCCTTATTCCTTGGCAGCATGTCTAAGGTCCACTGTCCAAGCACATGAGACGAAACGTGAACTGGGCAGGGCTGAAGAGTTGAATTACCAAAGTTACCACAGTCATTTTAATAGCAGGACTTGTTCAAAAATATCAACGTAGCAGTACACCTGACATCATGGTACAAGCTATGAAAACAAGGTACTACGTTAAGTACCCACGTTTTTCAAAGTCTCTCAATCGAAGACGAAGCTTGGCTACATACTTGGTCAGTATGATGAGGTTATACTAAAAGCAAGTCTATTTTGGAGGGCGAGCACTCCAGGCTCAGGTTACCCTTGAGACTGGAGTTCATCGCAAGTTGAGTCACCTTGTGCAGAGATGATAGAAAACAGGAGGCGTCTTAAAGAAAGCACCCCAAGGCACCTTCACGCCATGCAGTTCGCTCATATTCCCCATCTTCCCTCAGCTAGCTAGTTAGCTAGCTCCTCTTCTGTAATGAGCACTGTCTGGCTGTGTGCTGAGGTTGTCTAAACCCACATACTTGTTGGTACTTGATAGGGTGAGAGCAGGATTGCCCTCTGCTGTATCATTACTATGTAATGTCCCAGAGGCCTGTGGTGTTGGCTGTTGGTGGGCAACGAAGCTGTTAAGCCGTGGGTTTAGCAGGGCCAGCTGAAGAAACCGTCATGCGACATGTGCAGCTTAGATATGTGCTCAGTCTAGAGTGACATCACGGTGCAAAGGAAAGAGGGGAGGGGCAGACCCTGACATGTTTAGAGGAACACTCAATTTTCTAGAGGTGCGTGTGCCTCATTGCTGTTTACGTAACACCAAGTATCAACAAGCCTGTGGGTTTTAGATGTTTGCGCCTGTAGATTTGGAAGTTTATGTTGCTTCACTTTACCTCTCTTGTGAGGGGAATGCGTATGCTACAGGGTGAAAACATTTCAGCCAATCCCAGAAATGGGTCATGTGTTTCAAAACCACTAATGTTACTAGTCTTTAGTCATCAAGTCCGGAAGCATGCAGCAAATCTGGGATGGGCTTTGTGGTTGAGGACAAAGCGTGGAAATATTTAAATCTCCATGTCATCAGAAATTTTAGTGATGCACAAATGAAAGAATCTTAATCCTTATCCATTTCCTTAAAATAACCTTTATTCAGTAGGAAAATAAGAAAAGGACACTATTAACTATTTTGAAAGTAAGATCTAATTTATTTATATAAAAGTCATACTTCTATGCCCAAAGGCTCACTCCACAGAACCACTGTAGGCCTATATTAAACAGGTCAATTGAGTAGAGGCGCTCACGATTACTGGTTGCTCTGGAAAGCTGATCTCCCGTTGTCTAAGTATAACTGAATAACTATTATTATTCCACTAAGAAGTACTTTTAATACCACCGAAGTGTTGTGTTATAATCATAGACTCCTACCCCTTTTATTTTTCAACTGGCATGCACAAGTGTCTGTTTGAAAATATTACATGTACAAGCTCTGTGTCAAACTATGAGGAAGACATAAACATGATGAAGAAGGTGTTGTTTTTTCTAGATGAGGAACATTACAGAAACATTGATGAAACCCCTGGAGAAGTTCCGGAAAGAGCAACTGGGCGCGGCAAGGGTACTGTATGACTTCAGACACTTTTTGCATGCAAAATTACAAAAAAAAATCGTATTGTTTCATTTCTGTAAAGCCAACCCCACTCTTTGACTTCTGCCTTCAACAATCCCCAACGTCCCTTCCGTCAGCAGGACAAATCATGTGATTTCTCGCACTCCCTCAACTTATCACACTGCTGGGGTTTTTTTTTCTTCTTCAAGGCGGAAAGGAAGAAGTATGAGAAGGAAACGGAGAAGTACTACAGCTCCTTGGAGAAGCTTTTGAACCTGTCAGCAAAGAAGAAGGAGCCTCAGCTCCAAGAGGTACCGTCACTTCTCCAAACCACACAAATAGGGAAATGGAGTAAAGTCAAAAGAAAAGGGAAAGAGAAAAAACGAGGGAACAAACTCTCTCTTTAAGAAGTTAGGAAAAATACAGCACGGGGGAGGAGGGGGGGGGGGGCGGGTGGATTTGTCTCCAGTGTCATGGTGATGGGCAGCTAGGGTTTTTCTTTTTCAACAGTGACTTTCCGCTGGCCCGGCTAACAGTAACAAGCCGTTTTCCTGGCAAAGTGTGGAGGGGAAAGGCATGCTCAGTGTTAGAGTACTACCAAGGTCAAGCCCCAGCAGCTGTGGGCGTTGGAACAACCCATGACATAATCGTGGCCCCGGCTACACACATGCTGGGCTGGAAGGGCTTTACGTTGCCGGAGGGAAAGCTTTGACGTTGTGCATTGTAAAGAAGGGAAATACAATCCTATAAACAATGTATTTTACTGTCTTTCCCCTTTGGCCTTTGAGATCCTGATGTATGGAGGAGATATGGGAGGTCATGCCATGCCATATGACTTATGGCTTGATTTGACAAAGAGAGAAAGCAACCTTGTACTGTTAACTGTTAAAAAAAAAAAGAAGATTTTATTGTCCCTTTCAGGGACAATACAACTTTTAATCATCATCAAGTCTTCATATATAATAATATTGTTCCTGTACCATTAATAAGAATATTAGATAATATACTCACTTATATTTATTTATTTGTGTACTATTTATGTAAAGTTATCAATATTCAATGTTTTTGACAAACAGGGTAAATAGACATAAACACCAAAGAGTAAATACCCAGCACAACAGCACTCGCCACACGGAGCAGTATTATTATCTCTGAAGTTTAAACGTATCGCAAATGTAAATACTTCAATTGTCTAAGAAAATTCCGCGCTAGCCCCATTGCCTCGGCCCATGGCTGAGCAGCACTTAGTAATGTGTTGGTCTTCTCGTATTCAGGCAGACAGCCAGGTCGAGGTCATGAGGCTGCACTTCCAGGAGGAGTCCCTCGACTACGTATGCAAACTGCAGGAGATCCAGGAGAGGAAGAAGTTTGAATGTGTTGAACCGGTAAGTCAACCAGACAACCAGTGGTAGTATTCTGACAGGTATATTACATACATTGTGTGCATGATATACCATATATACCAAAAAAGTATCCATTCATGGATTCATCAGTTGAAATGATCATGACTAAAGCCAAACGGTGAGAGGTCCTTTGTCTGTGTACTCAAATCCTCATTGATTGTAAAGAGTCTGTTTAAAGATTGAATGCCGATTTCCCTAGAGTTTATCATTTACTTTGTTTAATCTTAAACCTATTTTCCTCTCCCTTTTGTCTCTCCAGATGCTGGCCTTTTTCCAGACAGTCTTCACCTTTTATCACCAGGGATTTGAGCTTGCCAATGACTTTGACCATTACAAGCAGGCCCTGCAGATAAATATCCAGAATGTAAGAGGCACTTATAAAATCACTCATTCCATTCGATGATTGTATTTCCGCTTTTGCCTTATAATAACATTGCATTACAAGACCCATTCGAAATATAAGGGATGGGGCGGCCTGGTTGCTTAACCCCTTAGTGCGCTAACCATTTTAGACAACACCCCTTGTAGCGACCCAGGTTTGATTCCCACCTGTGGTCCTTTGCTGCATGTCATTCCCTCTCTCCTATGACCTGTTGTCCCATCCATCCCCACCTTCCTGTCCACCAAGGCACAAAAAGGCACCCATCAAATATTTAAAAAATGTAAAGGAGATTCTCCTCTTGCTACGACCAAATAAAAACAGCCCCAAATGTGTGTGTTAAAAGCAGTGTCCACAATCTCTCTGACCCTGCCTGAATACGTCCACCTCTCGAACCTCCCTAAGGGAAGCCAAGGCCGTTTCCTGGGGAAGCATTCAGAGTTTTTGTTTCCAGCGGTTGTGCATCATGACTGCTGTCTGTGTGACCCCAGAGCACCTGGAAGTGACGACCTGCCCAGTGTCTCTCTGACCCGCTAGCTCTCCCCCCCCCCACAGACGAGGACTCGGTTCGAGGGGGCACGGCTGGAAGTGCACGAGCTGATGAAGCGGATCAGGGAGGCGCCACAGGAATACAGACAGACCAGTCCAATAAGCAGCGAGGGCTACCTTTATGTACAAGAGAAACGTAAGACTGCTCCCCGGTGCTGAGTGTGTTTTAAATCAAGGGATTTAATTGTGCATTTAACCCGCACCAACCCCCTCTTGTGCACTTCAACTACGGCTAATAAACGTTTTTTTGTTGGCCATAGCTGCACTGCATTCTTATCAGTTGTTTTTTTGGTGGAAACCTGGAAAGCACTTTGTATGACAATATCGAGCGAATGCTTTGACCATTCTCAGTTTTGCCTGTAAGTGGCTTTAGATAAAATAATTACTGAATCAAGTGCTGTCAGTTTATTTATAGAACAAGTTGAAAAAAAAACACAAGGGTTAGCCAAAGTGCGGTACAGCTTAGGTTAATGAAAACCGCAACATGCAGCATCAAATAAAATGGTAGATAAATGTCATTGTATGCTCCGAATAATCTAGTTTGATCCAGACACTAAATAATGTAATGCTACGGTGAACTCCAATGGTCGTCTGTGCGCATGTTCCAGGCCCGCCTCCCTTTGGTTCGAGTTGGGTGAAGCGCTATTGCACATTCGTCAAGGAGCAGAAGATCTTTACACATGGTGACCTTTGACCACAGATCTGGTGGAAAGATGGTGAGTACCAACCCAAACACATAATGTCACACTACGTACACTAGACTACAGTCTGCAAGGCATGTTAACATGACTGACTTCAGTCAGTTATGTCTCTCTTTATAGCAATGACTCACTGTATCCCCGCAAAGAAATGTAAGCCGGTTAAAACGGCAAACTTCAGAAAACAAGTTTTTAATGCTGATCCTCTTTATTTGACCTGACTTATTTCAAAGAAAATGAATAACTACATTACAGTTTGACTGGCTCATACATGTAGGGCCATTGAGGGAAGGGCCTAGACTCGGCTTTCAGATGGGTGGTCAACTCCCTGCAGAATGGTTCGTGTAAGAACTATGTCCACAGTGCAGGCATCCTAGCAGTATTGGATAAAAAAAAATATTTTAGTTGGTTTGGATAAGATCATGGATCAAAGTCATTCAACGTGATCATTCATCCAGCGATGTATTCTGTTTGGGCCATTTTTCTCTCTTCAGGGGGAAACCGAGTCGGTCACTCTAAAGTCCTGTGTCCGCAAAACGACAGACGTGCTAGATCGGAGGTTCTGCCTGGACCTTGACATCACAGATCGGTATACACCATTCATCTTTGTTGTCACACTATCTCTTTGTTTTATGTGGTTATACTGTTAATGGATCCTCACATAGACAATGACCTCATAAAGATAAAGCAAAAAATAGACACAACCTTCAGACATACAAACGCAGATCCAAGGCTGCGTACTCATTTGGCTTGCGCTGTGCGTGGAAGGGCGTCAAGTGCCGCTAAATTATCATCATCATACAAACTATTAAAATGTACGAGGAACCACAGCTCCAAGAGGTATCATCAGACCATTAAAAGGCTGTACAAGATAAACATAATTTCTTTTGTATTATTGAAATAATACAATTATTTCTAGTGCACCCCTCCATCTCCCTGGGGTTTGTGCCAGCTCTGGCCATGTCGGCATTGCCCAATGTACTTCCGATGGTAGAGGCATAAGGTAGACCAGAGGATCGCAATCTTCATGTGCTTGTGAAGACAGTGCACATCTTGAATGACCCCTTTTTGCTTTATTCTTAGAGGTTCCCATCGAGGAACACTCTAAACTCTCCTGAAATAACTATAAACAGTGTTTATCAATCAGTAGGACATAACCAATATACTTGTATATACCACAAAGCAATTATACCCAGGCCACCGAAATGGCCAGCAGCTGCACTGTAGAACTGTACAGGGAGTGCAAACCTTAACCTGCATAGATAGAGAACTCACAAAATGCTGCCTAACAACACGAAACATAAACAACATTCAGTATCCGTACATCTCCACATCGTGTTTGGCAATGTTTTTCCATCAACCTGTCTTCTACAACAGTTTTTGTTTGCTCGCTGTTTACCTCTCGGCCTGCGGGTTTTCTGCTCGAGGGGAAACGTGTGGGCACTGAGGGTTAAGTCGTGACACGCTAATGTGGTGACGGTCTTGTCAGGCTCCGCGCCTGCACTGCCCTACATCTCAAACCGCTATCCTCTGACGTCACAGCTGCTACACCAACCTGAGAATTTAATTTGAAGCTTATCCGTCTCTCTGGGGCTGATAAAAATAAAAGTTATTTTTAGTATTGCAGACCTCTTCTACAATCACAGGTTCCTGGATGCTCCCAAGTGTCATTAGTCTCACCAAGGCAAAGCTAATTCAATTGGGTATCATATTTTTCCTACTGCAACATACTTTATTTCTGCTAGGAAGGCACTTGCAAACTAAAGGGTTGTTTACCCTCTCTGTCTTGCTATCGCTCAAAGGTGCTATAGGAAAGATGGAAGTGCATGATTTGGGTATAATAAGAAATGTCATTGCCATCCGTTCTGGTTACGGGCCTGCCTCTTTATTTGACTAATTTGATTTTAGACTGCGGCAGGCACATTTCTGACCAATCAAGGCATCTTTTCAATGTTTTCAAAATCTTGCTCCCCTGTCCTTCTCTATTTTCAACTCTGAAATCGTCCCAACAGCATCTTTAACACAGATGTTTTAAGAAAAATTGAATATGAAGCCTGAATAAACGACGCGGGTGATTTCTGCTGACCTAAGCAGCAGGAATCACCCGGGACTTGTTTAGTGTGGTTTTGGAAAACAAAAGCTGTCTAGGCCGCAGAAAGGTAAACTGTCTATTTGTGGCTCACAGGAAAAGACTTGTGAGCTGGACATGGTTTCATGGGGGATGTCGACAATAAGAAAACCGTGGTTTTACTCCGCCCCATGTTTTCATACAGTCTCGTTGTTGTTGTGTTATTACTAGATCATATCATGCATTATTTTGTTTCTCTCTCCCTCTCAGTCCCGGGACGGTCCTGACAGTACAGAGCATGTCCGAAGATGACCACAAGTTCTGGATGCAGGCCATGGGAGGGAAGGAGCCCGTGAGTCAGCTAACCCTACCCTCTCTACCCTCTCATCATCTCTCACACTCCCTCTTGGCTCGTCCAGGCAAAACAAGGCTATACGCTGTTTATGTCTTTATGTAAAATAACAGGCTGGCTTATTCATGTTGTCACCCAGTGGCACACTGTGTCGCTTACATTCCTCACCACTATCAATGGGTTGAAAGACAGTAAATGTAATAAAGGTTAAAGTGTTTCAGGCATTTTCCTTTTTATTTTTGCTTCTCCAGCTCGGCCATTATCTTGGAAGGACCTGCTCCAAAGAAAGAGGAAGTATGTGTCTAGTTGAGATGGATCAAGTTGCAACTAAGTTTTTAGTCTGACTTAATTGAGGGATGGTTCAAGCTTTTCTTCTCAAACATATTTCTTCCTCTGTAGTTGATGCCCAGTTGGACGACTTGGGCTTGAGCTTTGTGCAGAACTCGATCAAGGCCATAGAGAAAAGAGGTATGTTTCTTTTAGACTAGGAATTTCAGAGAATACAAGGAGCCGTGTGTCTGTACAATGATGTAATGTGCTTTTTAAAACTCCATGTCAGAAGTAGCTACATTATCCAACACAAGAGGGCAGACTTGCTCCATTATTAAAACCATTCAACTATAATGCAACTGCCTCGGCTGAATTGTTAAATTAAATACTTTTCATATTTCGAACATGTGTAAAATATGCGCATGTGCCGCGCATACTTCCACCTTTTCATTCGATTGACAAAATTTTTCTAGCTATTTCGAACAGGCTTAAAACGTATTCTAGTACAACTGTATGCTCTCTATGCTAGTGAGATGTTGAATGTATTAATGGTGACGTCTCTTGTAGGTATCAATGACCAGGGCTTGTACAGAGTGGTGGGGGTCAGTTCCAAAGTCCAGAAGCTCCTCTCACTAATGATTGGTGAGACACACTCTTGTGCGTTATTCCTCTATTGTTCATTCTGTGTGTGAGCAATAGGGATGTGTACTTAATGGTTTCTCGACCTCCGCCTACACTTTCGTTCTTACTTTGGTTCCTTGGTTCTTTCTTTCTTGTTTGGCCGATATTAACAACACACAGACCCCAGTCTACCATGTAGGGGACCAGGCCCTTGATAGTGGCATGGCCAGTCAGCGAGACCCCGCGTTCACCCATTCACACCCTCAGGAAGGGGGCCACTTAGCATTTTGTTCAGTCACACTAATCCACACTTCTATAAACCTTGCATCCGGTTTCTTTCTTGCACAACAACAACAAACAAATCCCAAACCCTCCTTCCCACCCATCTCATCTCCTCTTGCATCTCTTTAGACTCTGAACCTGTTCTCCAGGATCTTGTCCCTCACCTCCAGGCCCCCACCCCCCCAGTCTGCCCTCCTGGTTCCTGCCGTCTCCCTCAGACATCAGCTTTACTCTTACTCTGTGCACTGAATGACAACAGAGCCAGACCGATGCCAGCTCCTGGCTTTTCTCCCCCAGACCGATGCCAGCTCCTGGCTTTTCTCCCCCCCGTCCCCTCACCCCCCCCCCCCCCCCCTCAAGCTCCTTTAGCCTCCAAACAGCTCAGTGTTAAGACCCCATTAACACTCTGCTATAGAGCACAGCGTTCGCCTAATATGGTGGAAGACAGGGCTGTTGGTTGTCTGGAAATCAACACCCTTTAGCCGCTGAAAGCGCGCCACATTCGGGTATTTTGAGGTATGCCTCTCGTCAAGACAGAGAATTAGGTTGAGTTGAATTTCAGGTGATGAGGGAGAGGTTTTATGGATGCCACATGTTGAAACTTGCATAGTAGGCATCTTCACACACATAATCCTCTAATGTGTGTGTTTAAGTTATACTGATGTTATGTTCTCTACAGAAATATTATCTGTACTCGTATTATCATACGAGTACAGTTTTAGGGCATCCAGTTGTGCAGCCACAAAATGGCACGCAAATGCAATTTATTATTAGCACCCCATTAAAGTTAACGTATATGTGCCACTTGGCAGTGAAATGATAGACGTGGAAATCCAGAAAGGGAAATTAGATACCCTTAAGTTCTTGCTTAAGAGAATGTTTGCTTTTCTTGGTTTTTGCCAAGTCAATAGCCATACCCCCCCCCCCCCCCCCCTCCTATCCATCCCGCATGCGGCCCCATAGAGATTTTATTGTTGTGCAACCTCTGAAACCACTGCTGAGTGGACAGGCTTATTTAATCTCAGTGTAGGGTGCAGCAATAACCTAATAGCAATAACATAAACTGCTGGAGAAAAATGTGTAATGTAATCACATCTTCCCCATAATGCGGGAAAATGCTTTTTTCTAAGCTTTGTAGTTAATAGTATTCCATACTTTGTGTAAACAATTTTGTTTACATACAGTTCAATTCGAAACACCTGCTGTGTGTCTCTTGGTTTTATGCTACTTATAATATGTTAGGTTGGGAAGGAAAAATAGTGAGAAATAATTCATTACCTAGAAGTCAATAAAATATGGATTAGACTGGGCAGAGGCAGTGCCCCATATCTCACTTCCGTTGGTCTATATTTTAACAGGAGTGCGTATCCAAGCCTACGAAGGATTAAAGCATACTTTATGGGGTTCGAACACTAGGGGGAGCCAGCGATGCCAGTAACTGGCCTGCATCATAACGATGAATACCTAATACGAAACATATCACCCCATTAGCACTTCCTTTTTACGACCATTTCGGGATAAATGGCCCATGATGAGACTTATTTAATTAGGTTTATTTTGTGTTGCATCACTCGCCATGAATAAATTATGTATACTTATAAAAAAAACCACAATATTTATACGATTATAACCCTTACCCTGAACAACATTCCATTACTACATGCATTTTAAACCCCTGTGTATCATGTTGAAGTGTAAGTGAAGCCCCTGTTGCAGCTCAAATCCGTACACTTTACATATAAACCAAATGTTAAACATTTGGTAAAGTAAAAGTGTTTTGGGCTGAAAACCAGGAAGGGGGGCGACGTGTTAGCCCTGTGGTTACTACCCATTTGGGTTACTTTTTTAGTACTGTCGTTGTGTAGGAGCGTTATAATGAGATGTGTTTTATGTGAAATGAGGCACACACTGTGGTGCTATACTATAAGCATCAAGCACCAAGATGCATAACTGTCTCTCGAAACCAAACGTCAAAATAAACCGCACCAGACGGAGCTCCACGCTTCCACCGTGGCGTTTTATTATAGGCGTCCAAGAAGTTTATCCCCCTCTCGGACACGGCCGTCAACGTACACTCACTGGCCAGGTGGAGCTCAACGCATCCACACACACTTCTCCACAGTGTCACGAAAAGGACGCCACCGGAGTTTGAAGCAGAATAGAACATTCCCAAACTGGTTGGCGAACAGTTGCACGACCATAGGATTTTACTCGTGTTTTCTCTAATGTTTTAGTAACGGTGACCAAATTGCTTAGATTGAGATCTTGACAAAGAGGACATCATGTTAAAAACGGTTTCGGGTTCAATGCCACATTTTGTTGATGAACAAACATATCTGATCCCAGCCCACAGTACAGTTCTGTTAACTTAGCTGATCTAAAGAAAGTCTGACCGCCTAATCTTTGATTTCACTAAAGTAACAAAGCACACTTTACACCCATAGAAGTGCACACAATTAGTTGCGTACTCCACACATAAACTGTAGCTCTCCGAGGGTGATGTTGGGCAGATGATGTTGTGTACCAAAACGGCAGGGGAAAAGCAGAACATCAAGGGGATTTAGCTCATTTATATATTTATTTTGTATGCCTTTATAGACAGAGTAATGAGAGACTGGAAAGTGGGTTGAGACCGAGTGGGGATGCCCTGAAGCATAGGACCGCAGATCGGATTCGAAACCGGCTTGCTATGATGCACACCTACTCGGAGGTTAACGAGCTGGTGGGTTCAGCCACTGAGCCGACTGTATTCAAAGTCACATGAATGGACCTAAAATCGTCCCGGTAACAGTTTTCCTCTATGACCTGGGCTACGCGGACAACTTATGTAGATTCTGCTTCCACGTTACCCTTCTCACTAGGGGCATAACTTAAGGTGCAACTCTAACCCCACCCTCCTTGATTCACTGTCGCTACCCAGCCCTCCCTGGTCCCACCCCCTGCGGGACCCGGTGCAGCAGTCAGGGATTAATTAGACTCCATAACGTGTAAAGAACCAGTGGACCCTCTCCAGCAGCTGTGATTTCCTGCCCAGGAAGTGAGGCTGGAGGAGAGGGCTCTATCCTCCCACATGGCCAATTACCCAGAGTTATTTTCATTGTACAATATTCAAACTTTTGTTAATCAAGACCTCACACATAGAAAGTTGAGTTATTGCTGCGGTAATTCTAGAAGAAGAACAAAGACAAAGGGGGTTCATTAGTGGGTTTAACCGCGTCCCATGACTTTTTGTGTTTGATTGTTTCCATGCAGAAGAGAAGAGCCACGAGGTGGACCTGTCCACCAGTGAAGAATGGGATGTTAAAACGATAACCAGTGCCCTGAAGCTTTATCTGAGGTGAGACGCACGCTCCAGCCATGTTTGAACGTCACCGACACAGACACAAGCCTCTTTCACACATGCACTGCAACCTTGAACTGGCCCCGGGTGTTACTCAGAGCTGTATGTGAGGACGCAAATGGCTGAATCGGTTGAACCAGACAATAAACACTTTTTTTTTTTCCCTGCCAGCTCCTTTAGTACATAATCGGTGTAATGTCCGATTGATCCCCCCAATGTTAATCGAACAGGCCTTAGGAGGAGTCACGGTGACCAGATACTGTATCGACATACTCCAGTACGATCGGTGGCGGTAAACGCAAAGAAGAAGAAATATTCAAGTACCGCATCTATGATGGGGCAACTCCAGACAATGACCCAACCTCTCTGGACTTTGTCCAGGGTTCATATGTGGAAACGGCGACACACTTCCCTTCTCCTCCGCAACGAGCTCACAGAGCCGGGAAGGCGTCTGTTATTATGTTGTGGTTCGACATTGCATTCTAGTCATTTCTAGCAGTCATTCAATTTCCTCAGCATATGATATGGTACATTCAGGGGGCATATGGCTGTATTCATTCAACAGTTTTCACGAACCTTATTTTAATAATATGCCTTACGAGACATGTTATTCTTCCACGTTTCAATCTAGTTTGGGATTTGACTTTCCACAGGTCCACTGTGTGAGTACTCCCTGGTCCCGGCTCATAAATGTGACAGTTTCATTATTCAGAAAAAAAGATCGGTGCTGACTCAAGACATCCCCTGAAATATTAGTTTATTTGATATCTTACTCTCCTACCTGTTCTGTCACCTCATTCTGCCACCTTCTTTTTTTTTTCTAAATCACATATGACGGATAATTGACTGACATTGCAAAAGTATTACTTAACGTGTTTATTGGGTTTAGTGGATCTCCCAGAAGCGTTTGTGGAGGAACATGGATTTCTTTCTTCTGGCTCGCACTCTTTCTCTTCTGTTTCTTTCTTTCTTTCTTTCTATCTTTCTCTTCTCTTTCTTTCTTTCTTTCTTTCTTTCTCTTCTTTCTTTCTTTCTTTCTCTTTCTTTCTTTCTTTCTTTCTTTCTTTCTTTCTTTCTTTCTTTCTTTCTTTCTTTCTTTCTTTCTTTCTTTCTTTCTTTCTTTCTTTCTTTCTTTCTTTCTTCCTTTCTCTTGTTCTGTTTCTCTCTCTCTTTTTCTTTCCTTCTTTCTCTTTATTTCTTTCTCTCCTTCTGTTTTTCAATCTCCCTCCCTTTCTTCCTTTCTTTATTTCTCTCCTTCTATCATTCTTCCCTTTTAATTTTTATGTCCTTTTTCGTTCCAGTTTCTGTTTCTTTTTTCCTTATCCTGTGTCATTCCTCTACTTTATTTCCTCGTACTCTGCTCTTACCCTTACTCCGGTTCTGCCCAGTACTATTATCCGTTTTCCCTTCGTTCCCGCTAGACCAGTCAGTGCGCGTGAACCACGTCTGCGCCTTTTCTCATCATTCTTTCTCGCTCTCTGCTCCCTCCATTCTGAAAGACGTGGGGGGAGGACATGTTGGGGGCCGGGTACCGCCACGGGCTGTTCCGAGCTCCGAGGTCTTTCACCCCCACGGATCCAGATCACCTGTCGTGCCGTACGGGCCGGCATAAGTCAGTGGGAATTTCCACGCTCATGCTCTTCGCTCGACCGTGTTGACTGCGCCGATCGGACCGCTTTCTACCCCCACTTCATAAACATTGGGGGAGTCGTGCAAACTTGATCTGACGTTATGTTATTATGACACATTACACCCCATTGTATCCTACTTGGTGGGTGGGTGTGTGTGTGTGTGTTGTGCTGTGTGTGTGTGTGTGTGTGTGTGTGTTGTGTGTGTGTGTGTGTCGTGGGTGTGTGTTGTGTGTGTGTGTGTGTGTGATGTGTGTGTGTGCTGGCCGTTGTGAGATTTCCAGAAGCAGACTGGGAGGTCCGCCCGCCGTTCGCCGTGTAGGCTGATCTCCTCCTGGGTGTCTAAGTGGCTCGCTTGGCCCGCCCGACTTTCCAGCCAAAGCCGAAAGTGTGTAAAGTTAGCCTTCAGCAATATGAACTCTGGGATTTATTCTCAAACGGTCGCGCGCCCATTAAGTTACATTCCAACCATCCCCTGGCACAGCCACATTAATAATGGTGCTCGTGTGCAGACCCATAAACAGTGCACGCCGTCTAGATTTATGTCCTATCCGTGCGTACGTGTAACTCGCTTGACTCTTCCTTTCTCTTTGCCCAGTATTTCGTCGGCTGTCTCTCTCTCGGGTCTTATTTCATCTTTGTCTCTTCCGGGATATCTTTAGTCTGTCTTGTCTTTGCCTCTATTTTTCCCTGGTGTCTCTCTCATCGTTCTTTGTTCCTACCTCCTTTCTTTGGCCCTCTCCTTCATCGCTGTGTTCTTTAATTTCTCTCTCTCTCTCTCTCTTACCACTCTCATTTTTTATTTCTCTCTTCTCCACTCTCTGTCCAGGCTCTCATTCTCACTCTGCGCGAGGCGTCGCTCTCTCTCTCTTCTTTTATTTCTTGCTTTCTCTCATTTCCCGTGCTCTTTGTCGCTCCTCTCTCTCGTCGTTTCCCTTTATTTCTCGCTCTCCTCTCTTCGGCGTCTTTAATTCTCTCTCCTCGCGTCCTCTCTGTCGGCTCTCGTCTCTACGCTCTCAAATTCTTTCTTTGAACTCTCAACTCCTCTCTTTGTCTCTCTATCATTCTCTCTTCGTCTCTCTCTCACTCTTTCTCTTTGATCTCTCTCACTTTCTATCTTTATGCTCTCTCTGCGTTCGTTGACTCGGCGCCCCTCCGTCTGTCTCTCTCGTCTCTCTCCATCTCTCTCGTCTCTCCTCTCTCGTCGTCTCTCGTCTCTCTCTCTCTGCGACGTCTCGTCAGGCCATGCTCAATGGAGGCGCGGTTCCCTGAGGCCATTGCATGACTATGGACTTTATAGTACTTCATCAACTCCTTAGCAAGTAAGTTTTCCACAAAATACAGGGGGCAGTTGGTATGGGATATACACTAGTACTACCACTGCTTGCATTACATTTGAGGACCACCCATACAACTTAAAATGCCTTTTGTCCAAATTGTGTATTGAATTTACCAAGTTGTCATTTGTGGTTGCCTTTTGTCCGAGCTTTCTATTTACCGCCAGTCATGTTTAGAATATGGGGAAATCACCTCAAAAAGAGACGTGAGAATTGCTAAGCAGAGTTCTGGCTGGTTTTCATTGGACTTACTTTCTGTTCAATGTCCAATCAGATCAAGGCCGAGATGTCTAAGCCAATAGAATACTGATGAACGTGTTGGTGATATTGTGATCATACATTTTAGGTATGCAATCGGTGTCCTCCTATCTAGAATGTACACAGATATCTAGTTGAATCTTGCTGTTATCAGGCTTATTCAGCATCAATTATATTTTTTTATCAATATACTTCTCATCAGTTATTTCAGTTAACCAAGATTAACACAATGTGTTGAAGCTACAGGGAGACATTTAAAAAATACTTGTTATTTAGGTTGAATATAAAATAGAGCAAACATGCAAATTAGTAATTAATACACATAAAAATCACTTTAAAATCTAACTTTTGTGAGTCAAACATGAGTCCCATTACAAAATGTGTTATAATTGGATTACGTTGACATTTTTATCTGTCATTCGCAATGCCCACATAAGGGTAGAAGTGTGTGTGTGTGTGTGTGTGTGTGTGTGTGTGTGTGTGTGTGTGTGTTGTTGTGTGTGGTGTTGTGTGTGTGTGTGTGTGTGTGTGTGTGTGTGTGTTGGGTGTGTGGAGGGGGGGTTGGATTACCCCTTAAATATTTTGATGGTTGACAGCATCCATAAGAAGCTTCTATGATCAAATCCTTGTTGTTTCTATTGCAACAGTGGTGTGTGTGTGTGTGTGTGTGTGTGTGTGTGTGTGTGTGTGTGTGTGTCTGGTTTGTGTATGTGTGTCTGGTTTGTGTGTGTGTGTGGGCGGCCAGATGCCCATGTGTGAGTGCATGTTTAAGAAATGATCTTTGAGGTTTCAACACAACCCTTTTACACGGTAGCAGCAGCAGCAACACAAAACTATCTTTCCCACCCAGCATAGCTACCCCTGTTGCCAATTTCCACCATGCTCCACACCATACAGTATATCACCATAACACCTCTGCCTTACTTAGATTTACCCATATTTCACACGGTACGCTTCTTCTCCATGTATGGGTGAGCATAAACTGAATCTGTTAGGATAGATTTACCCCCATATTTCACACGGTACGCTTTTCTACTTCTCCATGTATGGGTGAGCATAACTGGAATCTGTTAGGGGATGTTGTGGCTGAATAAATTTGAATGAACACTAACACT
>OLKM01000723.1:80873-113373 GCA_900291075.1 Melanogrammus aeglefinus
GAAGATCTATATAGTGACAATAACAATGACACACAGGGGCAAACGCAACAAAAACACATTCCACAGGGACACAGGTCAACAAACAGCCAATTCACCACACACACCCCACACACCCACAACACACTAGGACTACACAACACACACACCCACAGGGCTAGACATCAGCAGACACATATCTCACACACACATGCATGCAGCCGCAAGGAGGAAAGAAGACACGCACCCGCCTGAGGTCTCTTCCTAGATCTTACGGGCTGGTTTCCTCAGAATTAGTGATTCTCTCTCTAACACCGACGGGGTCTGGCAGAGCAGCAGTGAAATGCAGGAAGAGCACTTCCATCCACCTAGCACCCCCTCCCACCCCCTCCCGTCTCCTGTCGCCATCCATCCGGGGGAAGAGAGATGAATGAGTGACTGGCTAGACCTGGCCTGGGAGGCTGGCTGACTAAGCTGACTGGCTGGCTGGCAGGCCTGGCAGGTGAGTCCCACGGGCTGGCTGGAAATGCCAGAACGACGGCCAGGTGGGGTTTGGGAGTCAACCAGACAATGGCACTCCCCTAAGCCCCCCCTCCACTTCTAACCCGCCACCACCAGCGTCCCGCTCCCCCCACCCGCCCCCCCCCCCCCGCGACCCAACGCAGTCTCACTCCCCCCAATTAAACCAGCGTACCAGTAAGTACTGACAAACGGCTGGAAATCACCGGCTCGACACCAGCCGCCCCCCCCACACACGACACACACATCACCCTCCACACAACTTCCCAAAAAGTGACATCGTGTCACGGCACAGGAGCTCAGAGGAACACGGTGTTGGGCACAGAGACGCTGCTTTGATGGCAATGAATTTAGGGCCGCCCGGCGTTGGTCTATATAACTTAGAGGGAGAACAATGAGGAACCACAACCGGCTGCTTGGTCTATTTCTTCTCGTCTCTCTGCTCTTTGAACGTGTGGATGGGATTACCCGTGGTTCAGCAGCGACGACGCCGCAGACGGAGGAAATACCAATAACCGCTGAGTTAGCATTTCGGGGACCGAGCACTCCGAGACATCTCGCCGCTCTCGAGGAAACCCTTTTTTGTTTATCAGGCATACAGTGTTCCCCTAGGAAGGTCTACCCCTGCCGCCTTTTCCCGTCCCTGCCTGGCCAGGTCTTGTGCGCCCCCCCCACTTTCCCACACTCCCCCCGCCCATCAACGCTCTCCTCAAACGCTGGCCCCCCTGATTGTGGCCATGCGGCGGGTATGTGTTCGTTTTTCTTGTCTTATGCTTTGCAGAGTCTCTTGAGCGTACTCTGTGGTGCCGGGCGTCCCATCTGTCGTGAAGGGGTGGTTGGTGAGTTCTGCTGGCGCCCGTAACGGTTTCTCCACCTACGCGTGGTGCAATGGACAGCAGCAAGACAGGTAGAACCACCGTTTTCCAGCTTAACCACAGAGGACCCTACAGCCAATCACAACATGCGGCTCTCTTCTCCTATCCTAGAACAGGACTAATCACTCTGGTCAAACAGGAAGCGGCATACCCAGAGTAGGACCCTCTATGAGACGGTAAGGCACTTTTTTGGACGTGAGGCTGAGGGCGGGGGTAATGCACGAGAGTTTGTGGTTCAGCTGCTTGCTTAGAAGGCAAAAAAATTGATCTTGTGTTTTCTTTATTTGTGTAGCAGTATGCGTGTGTTTGTATAAACGCAGGGAAACGGGTGTCGTCTCCTCTTTGTGGTGGCATCCTGTCATGTCATTCCGGGTTGTATTTGTTGAATAGACGTTTTAACTGCATGTTGTATGTGTTGCTGTGTGTCACATATCTATGAATTGTGTGTGCCCCTTGCCGATGCGGAAAGGTCTAGTCTAACGCATGGGTATTTCTGTGACCTCATGAGTATCCCTTAATCAGAACCACTATACATCAGCTTAATGCATTTTCTGCTGTCAGCGTGATATTAACAAGTATTTAATCTTCAACACGCACCTGACGTTTCTTTATGTTTGTCTTCTTTCCTCCTCTGTCTTTCCAACTTTTTCAAATCTCTCTCTCTCCTCTCTCTCCTCCCTCGGGCTATCTCTCTCCTCTCCTTCTCTCTCTCTCTTCTCTCCGCATCATCTCTTCTGCAGGCCTCATCCTCTCCTGCTCTCTCTCCGCTCTCTCTTTCTGCTCCCCGCATTAAGCGTCTCTTCCTACCCAGCTCTCCCTCTCTTCTCCCCCTCTCATCTCCCTCTTGCTCTCTCCCTCTTTCTCCACCTTTCTCTCGTCCTACTCACTGCTCTCCCCTCTTATATCTCTCTTTTCTCCTCTCTCTCTCATCTCTCTCTCTCTCATCGCATCCTCTTTTTCTCTCTCTCTCTCTCTCTCTCTCTCTCTCTCTCTCTCTCTCTCTCTCTCTCTCTCTCTCTCTCTCCCTCTCCCTCTCCCTCTCCCTCTCCCTCCCTCTCCGTTAAAGTTGGAGACAGTTGGAGGCAGCCGGCAAGCTGAACTTTTCTGCTCTTTCATTAGATCACCGGCGGTTGTAATATTTACAGGTGTTAGAACTGTCCCTAACCGATGCTTTACCTGTTCAACGTGCCGCATCCCAAACCCCCGGCAGCCAAATGAAATGCAGTCGAATGAAAGTAAAAAAGAAAAAAGGGAGCACTCAAATTAAAGCCTCCCCTGAGCTTACCCCATTCACCATGAATGGACAACCGTTCTGCCCGGCTCCATTTAGGAGATTAGACGGGATGGGAGGTTTTTAAAAATACTGCTGGCTATCATTACATGGTTTAAACCTCTGTGAGCTTTTAATAAACAAAATAAAAGTAAATTAAAGATAAGTAAATAATCTCCCCTCCCCTGTAGGCTGTCAAAGTCTGCCGAATCTTATTTCATAGAAACCTGCCACAGAATTGCGCTTTGGTAAAATACAAAAAATAAAAAAGGCAGTGCTATTGACATTGAATTTGGATTATCCAGCATGAAATTCTCCAGACTGGAGAGAGAGAGAGAGAGAGAGAGAGAGAGAGAGAAGAGAGAGAGAGAGAGAAGATTTTCAGAGAGAGAGAGAGAGAGAGAGAGAGAGAGAGAGAGAGAGAGAGAGAAGAGAGAGAGAGAGAGAAGTCGAGAGAGGAGAGAGAGAGAGAGAGAGAGAGAGAGAGAGAGGGAGGGATTGAGTGAGAGACATTTTTTCTGAAGTTGGCGTGTGTGCCCATCCTGGAGGGGAAAAGGAGCAAAGCCAAGAATTCACAGTTGTATCTGTAATGGCTTCCGAGATGTTATAAATGCAACATGTCATTGGTGTTTTATGGCATCAAAGGTATCCTTTGATGCTATTTAAACCTCTCACTCTCGCTCTCTTTCTCTCTGCAGATGGGTCGTGCAATGTCACATTTTCAGAATAACAATTTGCTCCACCTATCTGAACATTTATTTTATTTTCACATGTTAAGTGCGTTCTGAAACATATTTTTCTATTTATTTTTCTTTATTTTCCCCAAATAAGTTAAATTTAAGTAAAAATCGATGAACAGAACAGAAGAAAATATTCATTTGTCCTTTGTATATTTATTATATACGTACTCAGTAGAAGGAATATGGGTCAGCCAGTGACACATTCGTAACTTTTTAAATATACACAGTATAAATGTAGTGTAAAGTTGGCCTGTATTGGTGCTGCGTTAAAACAACCAGCAGACATCCAAGAGTTTACACGGCAGCACTCGATATTATGTCATCTTTGCATTGGTCAAGGGCAAGGCAAGCCATTGAAAGATTCAAAATGCTTCACATTTTGATTAGAATTGGATTAGAAGCATCTCTTTGTTTTAAGAGTGCAACAGCGCTGCCTTTGCTGTATCGTGATGTATTTCCAAAGTAAACAGACTGTTAGCACAGAATGGATCTGAATGGGATCTGATAATTCCGGGATTTGATTGGCTGTGCTGTGCACGACCAACTGCCTATTGATTACTGAATGAGATCATGCATCACCGATGTTAGTATTGGTCGGATATTTTCCACACAAAGAAAAAAAAAAGTTTAGTTTGTTTTTTGGGCAAGCTTTGCTCAACAGAATGATGATATGAATGGGCCTGAAAAGTTGGAGTAGGGGCAGGAATAGTCCTCATGGGCTTTGTGTGTGAGAACGTGTTTGGATAAAAAACATATTATGAACTAAATTGTGAGCTACCAAGGATCAAGGTGAATAATAACGTTCAACAATGATACAAAAAAAGAGATGTAGACATGACGTGACAGGCGTGTCTAACGCATTCTAAATGTCCGCCAGTGTTGCAGACCACAGTAAGCAGAACCTGATGACCGTAGCCAACCTGGGCGTGGTGTTTGGCCCCACACTGATGAGACCCCAGGAGGAAACCGTGGCGGCCATCATGGATCTGAAGTTCCAGAACATTGTGGTGGAGATCCTCATCGAGCAGCACCAGAAGGTAAGCCACCCACTCTTTATCCCTCCCAGCATGCACCATCGGAATTATTAATGGAGGGTGAAAACGCCAATTTGTGACGGTTGAATTCATGTGGGGAGATTTGCAGACAAAGACCTCCTTTTGTCATACCAGTGAACTGACTAAAAATTGCACCAAAGCGCCATCAATGAACATTGTGCAATTTGTGTCATTAACACACTATGATAGATTCAACAAAGTTTGGACCTTGTTTCAAGCATCGCTGCTCAACAGTAGGTTATTGGCTTCCTATCAGGGCCTTTCTACAGCGAGATAAATCTAATGTAATCTGTTGCTTTTCTCCTGCAGCTATTGTTCAGAACGCTCCACCTTCCCCGGCTGCCAACAGGGGGAGCCCATAGTGTGCCCATATCTATTTTTCAAATGAACAGCAAAAGGCACAGTTTAATTCCATTTTTATAAATATAGATATATAAATATGGAAACACACACAATACGACTTCCTATGTTCTTAGCACATTTTTGCATTAAGCTAAAATATGAGGTGGGATAGCACGGCGCTCTTAACAATAGTTGGCGGGCCGTGTTAATGTGCTAACGGAAAATAGGGGGAAACTAACACACTGTAAGCCAACTAGCCAACCCCTCCCTACCCGGTGGCACGTCACCCAGGCCAGGGTGATGGGAGTCTGTGTTATCATGCAGCAAATGCACTGGAAGAAAAAGTTCACCGTGCTAGTGGAAAAAGTTTTGCAGACAGACATGAGCCTTTACCTCGCAGTCGAGTTTCACCCTAGACTGTTGATACCCCCGGATGCTAAGAGAGAGAGAGAGAGAGGAGAATCCTCAGCAATATTGAGTCTCTCTCTTCTCGCTCTCTCTCTCGTCCTCGTTCTCTCTCTTCCCCAACACACTTTCTCTCCCACTCACACGGCTTCCCTCCCCCCTCTTTTCTATGTCTGGCTCTCACTTCCTCCACTCCAACTTTATCGTCTCTTTTTTTCTCTCTTCTTCCCTTCCTCCTTTTGTGATCCTTTTTTTTTTCTCCGTCCTCTTCTTCTGAGGCTCAGAAGAGGCGTTCTCTCCAATGCAGCCCCTCGTCTCTTTTCAAGTCCACGTCTGCAATGTAGATGTAAACACGATGTTGGTGTAAACAGAGCCGCTACCCCCGCCCCGCCGCCACCACCCACGACCCACCTTCCCGACTACACCCTCTCCCCTCCGCCTGGAAGCCGGCGACCTGGTTTACTTGGCTCGGATCTCTCTCAGAGAACAGAGGGGTCATAGGCTCTGAGACCTAACGCCCCGGAGCCAACGTCTTCCGGGGCGGCGCTCTCTTTGTTTGGTTTTGATTTCATGCATAATTCTAGCGCAAACCAAGCCCCATTAGTCATGCCATTGTGTAATGCATCTAATGTTCCCGTGTCGTCGGGGCCGCACATCCTCCTGCATGCTGCCTGTTCTGGATGTGATCAGTTTCACTGACGCCTCGGAGACAGCAGAGCATTTTAAACAGAAGCTGTTGACTCAGTCCGGTCGGTTCAGTATGCACACTGCGGCGCTATTCTTTCCTCCGCTCTCTCATATAAGAGTGTGTGCTGCAGTGGCTTTTGGCTTGGTGGCCCTGTGACCCCCCCCCCCCCCCCCCCCGAAACACACACACACACGGGCTTCTCTCACAGAAAACACTTTGTGCATCCAGATCTTTGCAGGAGCCCCAGAATCGTGCCCTGTGTCGGGCGGCCCGGTCCTGCTGGCCCCGACCAGGCAGTCCAAGAAGGTGGCCCGCCAGAACAGGCCTCTGGCCGTGTACAACCCCCAGGCTCTGGACATCAAGAGTGGTGAGAGACACACAAACACACACACACACACATTTACATTTACATTTTACATTTAGCAGACGCTTTTATCCAAAGCGACTTACAATAAGTACATTTGTCATAAGAAGTGCAACAATATATCGCTGTCGGTACAGTAAGGATGTTCATAGAACCAAGTACAACAATCGCTAGGCTAACCAATTCCCCGTGTTACAGCAATGATAGCAGCAACTGCAGTTGCTACACGATTAAGTGCTATAATACAATACAACACAATACAATGTACAATGGTGGCCAGAAGGGGGAGGGTGGCTATGCAGAGTCTAAGTGGACTCTGAACAGGTGAGTCTTGAGTCTTTTTCGGAAGAAAGTGAGCGGCTCTGCGATCCTGAGAACGGCAGGGAGCTCGTTCCACCACTGAGGTCCCAAAACCAAGAAAAGTTGTGACTTTGCTGATCGACCTTTGCCAGCTCTTAGCGATGGCAGTACTAGACGTCCAGCTGAGGTAGTTGAGCGGAGGGATCGAGCTGGGGGTGTGTGGCTTTACCAATGCTTGGAGGTAGGCAGGGGCAGTTCCATCGACTGCCTTTTATGCCAGTACCATCGTCTTAAATTTGATGCGAGCTACTACAGGGAGTCAGTGGAGGTCCCGGAAGAGGGGGGTCACATGGGAAAAACTTCGGTAGGTTGAACACGAGGCACGCTGCCGCATTCTGGATGCGCTGCAAGGGTTTAATCGCAGAGGCAGGAAGTCCAGCCAGGAGTGAGTTGCAGTAGTCGAGGCGGGAGATGAACAGTGATTGGACTAGAAGCTGAGCTGCTTCCCTTGTGAGGAAGGGCCGGATTCTGCGGATGTTGTAAAGTGCAAATCTGCAGGATCCGGCCACCGCAGTGATGTTTGCGGTGCAGCATAACTGATTGTCCAATACCACACCGAGGTTTTTGGCAGTTGGAGAAGGAGATACAGTGATGTTCTCAACGGTGACCAGTAAGTCCATGTGTGGGCAATCTTTCCCTAGGATTAGGAGGAGCTTGGTTTTGTTGTGGTTAAGCCACAGGTGATGGGCAGTTGTCCAGGTCCTGACATCCGCCAGACATTCCGATATGCGTGTTGCAATCAGGGCATTATCAGATGAGGGGAAAGAGAGAAATAGCTGAGTGTCGTCAGCATAGCAGTGATAGGAAAAGATGTGGGATGTAATTACAGAGCCCAGAGATCTGGTATAGAGGGAGAACAGAAGAGGCCCCAGTACAGAGCTTTGAGGGACACCAGTTTCAAGCGTGCAAGGTTTGGACAAGGAGCCAGTCAGTCAGTCAATCACACACTGACTGACTGACTGACTGACTGACTAAACACATCCTGGACATCCAGAGTGGTGAGACACACACTCAGACTGCCTGACTGCCTGACTGACGACTGACGGACTGACGGACTGACGGACTGACGGACTGACTGACTGACTGACTGACTGACTGACTGACTGACTGACTGACTGACTGACTGACTGACTGACTGACTAAACTGACTAAACACATCCCGGACTTCCAGAGTGGGGAAAGACACGCCCACATGTGCACAGACAAACATTCTTACACGCAGACGCATACACACAAACACACTCAAACACATTCAACACGCATTATGTGACACCCTGGAAATAAGGCTGTGTGTGATACATTAAACACACAACGGATAATCGGGAATGGTGAGGGACACACACGTACATGCACATTCCCCAAAACACTTTTTGTCAGCTTTTCCATCGCTGAATAAAATAGGTAAACAAACTAGTAGTAATAGTAAAAAAAAAAAAACTATAGCGACGCAAACAATGATGGGTGATGGCACCGTAGGAAAAACAGTAAATAGTATGTGTAGTATGTGCATTGGTTACTGCTTCAGAATGAGTGCAGATGTGACAGTGCTGTGTCAAACACACCAACCGCTACAGCTAATGGTCAGCTAAGTATTCTGACCAGCTGTGTGCCTGTGTGGAACAGAGGCCACGCATACACTTTAACAGACTACATGTGCTTTTGTTGTATTGTTAATGAGGTTTGGAACTGGGGACTGGGTACATTGATTGGAAGTATCTCTCTCTCTCTCTCTCTCTCTCTCTCTCTCTCTCTCTCTCTCTCTCTCTCTCTCTCTCCTCTCTCTCTCTCTCTCTCGCTCTCTCTCTCTTCCCTCTCTCTCTCTCCTCTCTCTCTCTCTCTCTCTCTCTCTCTCTCTCTCTCTCTCTCTCTCTCTCTCTCTCTCTCTCTCTCTCTCTCTCTCTCTCTCGCCCCCACTCACGCTCTGACTCTCAGCTCTCTCTCTTTTGCTCTCACACTCTCGGCTCTCAGCTCTGTCTCTGTCTGTCTCTCCCTGTCTCTCTCTTTTATTTATTTATTTATTTATATATTTATATATATATATATATATATATATACTCATTGATATTAGGAATGTTGGCCTGCTGAGCTCCATGCTGTATCTCCTTCAGTCTCTGCCCCCAGGCTGTGCAAATCCCTTCCTCACCACAAATAACAAAGAAGGGAAAATCTCCTTACCAGATTGCCTTGCCTTTATATTGCGACAGCTTTTACCGAGGGGGTATTTTTAATAACTAGGATGAAATGCGTAATCCTTTTTTTATAAAAACCTGTGTATCTTGTATATAGGTCCCGGGTAATGGATTTAAACTTGTCTCAGCTCTCAGGGCGAGGGTGATTCAGAGAGGGGAATGAAAGGTGTGTGTGTGTGTGTGTGTGTTTGTGTGTGTGTGTGTGTGTGTGTGTGTGTGTGTGTGTCTGTGTCTGTGTCTGTGTAGGTGTGTGTTATGCACGTGTTTGCAATTAAGTGTGAGTTTTTTCAGTCTTGTATGTGCTGGGAATGAATGTAATTTATATTTTTAATCACTGAACCACAGTGTTTAAGTTTCTTAATTACGTGTGTAATGAATTGCCACTGGGGTGGAAAGCGATTCCGCCAGTTCTACCTGTATTGTTTACTGTGGCAAACAAAATTCAATATAATAACTACCTAGGGATTTTCTTAGAAAGGGATTGCTGCCATGGAAATATTGACATCACAAAACAGTTTGTAGAGACTTGAAATTGTTTCATTTGAATTCTAGAAATTTGAAACCAATTATAAAGATAAATTCAACAAATGTTTCCCTCTCAAGGGTGCAGACATGGACCTCTACCGTGAATCTCATAGCTAAGGCAAACCCGAAGTACATTTTTTGAAGATTTATATGTCTGGTTTTTTTTTGTGGTTTCTTTTGCAACTTCCAATGACCACAAAACAGCAGAACTTTATTCTGTAGCACAATATCCTCTACATAGATCTAGAAAGACTGGCGGCTGTCTAGTTGTCGAATGTTTGCTAGTTTGTTTTCATACTCGTCAACGTAGTTATTAATGCTATTTTGTCACTGTTACTGCAGGGTGACCGCGCATCCATAAAAAGTCTTAAATTCATGTTTCTAAATTTAAGGCCTTAAAAAGTCTTAAATCCGTTACAAATGTCATATGCTGGTCTTAAATACTGTAACTCAAGGTCTTAAATTTGTCGGGGCAGGACTTAATATTTTTTTATTTTTTTCGAGTGACATGTAGAGAGGCTTGTTTCTTGCTAGCTGCATACATAAAAGATTACCGGTATCTGCGTGCTTGCTAGCTAGTCTGCGACAATGGGTAGGTGCAAATTCAAGGACAGTTGGCTGGAAGACGTCCGTTTCCGAAGTTGGCTCGTGTCTGTTGCCAAGCCCCACCATCGCGTGTTTCTGCGGCCACTCTGACCCCTACCAATTCCTGGGATCTATACCGATCTGAACGTGATCCTGTAGCATAGGCTTGATAACAACAGCGATCTCTTTGTCTCTTCGTCGACTTTGGTACTCCTTAACAAACTCAATTCTTACAATAGTTGATGCCCAGTCATTTTACAATCGGTCAAGATTGAAAAATATATTTCTTCCAGTGCGTTCCTGGCTTTAAATAGATGCGCACATTTACTCTATATTGTCCTTTTTCAAGCAGTCTCACCGGACGGAGGAAGTCCCACCCCAGCAGCAGATGACGGCTCCACGGGTAGCAGTGATTCGGTAGAGTCGCAGCCCTCCTCACACAGCCCCCCCCTGGCCACGCCCTCAGACACCCCTCCAGAGAAGAGTGGCCACACCCCACTCTCGTCCCCCCTCAGCAACACAAGCACTGGGTGAGCAAACTTCCTGTGTGTGGACTCCCGTAACACTTTATTATTTGAATTCAACTGTTTTCCGCAACTTTTAGTCAATATATGCTGCAATACATTTAATCCTTACCGGTTTATACATTTATTGACATTTCTCCTTTAATTTTTATCTTTGAATGATTTCCTCCTTTATAAAGCAATATGAATGCCCTTGTGTTTGAATGGGGCTATATCAAGGAACTTGCCTTGCCTTGCCTTGCGTTGAAGAGTGTGTGCCCCCCCCCCCCACCCTAATCTGGAGCCAATTGATGTGATTTGTGTAAATGTTGCGGTCGCTGGGGGGTTTTGTTGCGTGTGCCAACTGTAGTTGGCTTGGGAGTACCTACTGGAGCAGTGGTTGTTAAAGGAATGGGTTCTGATGTCTGCGATGGGTCGTTTGACATAATGCATGGGAGATATGTGCTGTGTTTTAGGCCAGTGATAACAAGCGATGTGGTGGCTCGTTGTAATGTACCCCATCGTTTCCATTGGGATGGTTTCACTCGACCACACTGTTCACTGCAGCATCCACCCATTCACTGGTGTTTGCATTGCCTGCTGTCGGCTCATACCAGGTCATGTGTACAGAATGTGTACTCTGATTTTTTTGTTATTCAATCCCTCTGACCGTTGGTGAGCCTCCTTGAGCTGTTATCATGTCTTAATTTAGACCTGTTTGCTATTACGGGTGACTTGCGTCATTGCTGAACTCCTGCAGAATCCGATGGACATTATACACACACACACACACACACACACACACACACACACACACACACACACACACACACACACTATTATAATACACAGTATATTCTGGAGGCTTCAAAATCGAACCTATGTTGGAGGAAGGCACCTCTGAAGCCCCTGTACATGTAGTGAGCCAGGTTGCTGCGCGTCACCCCAGTTAAAACCGTGCTGACACTGAGGAGACGACGCCGCGCTCTCGTGCACTCCAGCCCAGGCCTTTTGTCTCCCTACGCAGACTCAAACACCATATGTGTCAGGGGAGTAAGCCCGGTGGGGGGGTCTACTCTGGACCTGTCCGCACAGGACCAAGATTTTGTAAGGGCGGATCCCTTACAAAATCAAGGGAAGATCCTGCCAAAAACACTGAAAGGGGGCAGGCAGGCGCCCCATGGTCTGCGCCTCCATTGAACTGCATTCCCCTTCCCCCTCTGCTGTGGACTACTAGTGGTGTTTTTACTCTGTGCAAACTGTCTAGAATCTAGAGTAAAGTACATCATTTTGCGGATTAAAGGCGAAATTCATGCGTTAAATGCATTGGGAAGGCCAATTAAACCTTGGATCTAATTAGCAGAGTGATCCACTATATGCAACAGGCTTCGGTGTCTCACATTTCTATTTCGGAGCTCTCGAAATTGCACGACTTTGTGTGTGTGTGTGTGTGTGTGTGTGTGTGTGTGTGTGTGTGTGTGTGTGTGTGTGTGTGTGTGTGTGTGTGTGTGTGTGTGTGTGTGTGTGTGTGTGTGTGTGTGTGTGTGTGTGTGTGTGTGTGTTTGTGTGTTTGCGTGTGCGCGTGCGTGCAGTCACAGCTACTCCCCGCGGTGCGGTTGTCGCTCCACACGATGCTCAACACCTCTACATCCTCAGACTTTGACAAACACAAACCCCATACCAGCTGATGGTTCATCTGCTAGCTCCCTGTACCGCCGTGGTGCATTCTGGGCCTTTTTAGTTTCTTACCTTCATTGTTTGGTTTTTTTCCACAATACATCCTGTTTAGTACAGTATTAATACCGTGAATGAATATACCAGCTCGAGTCTAAACCCCCAAAAAAGGACTGGAATACATAAGATGGTTACCGTTGCTCCTACAGTATCACTACATTTTCATGGCTTGACACAACGGCCTAAAACATTGCCATGTGACCTTATGATGAGGCAGGGCTCCCAGTCTTCCTGGGTTTAACCCGGGTGTCCTGCACTGTGCCTGGTTCAATACAGCCGGGTTAAACCCAGGAAGGGACTCGGTGGTAAGGCTGAATCGAGCAGGCGGTCAACCCAGGCCAGCAGAGGGCATGTGGAGGCAGGCGGTGCCGAGGGGAGACGACAACCCTTTACCTTTTGCTCCCGGTAGCCTGTGGCTACGCAGAGGAAATCAAACGTAATGGAGATTAATGCTGGCGGTGTACAGCAGCAGTGCAGGCCCACACGGCTTCAATAAGACGGGAGGGGAAATAGGATAGAAATGGATCGGTGTGTTGGCATACACTCTTCTATAGGGGAGGTAATGGTGTTGATGAGTGTTTGGTTTGAGGGAGGGACTGTTTTGTAGGTCTTCTAATAAGGTTTGAATCTCCTTTTGGAAACTCGATTTGAGTCTAAATTGGATTGTTTGTTTGATTTGAACACGTTTTGGTTTGGAAGGGCGTCTTACCAGTGGAAGAATTGTCCATGTGTGTATACATACAACGTTATGCATATACATTTCCCTGCATGCAGTTCATGATCAACATGAACAAACAAAGATAGCTGTCTGTATCTAAATAGCGTGTTAACAGCCAGGCCCAGCACTCTGTAGCGTTTCCACAGAAGTTAGTGTTTACTGTATTTAATCAAGATTAAAGCTTCTAAGCCAGGCCAGTGACGGAAAAACACCAGATGAGCAATTGAAAGCCTGCTGCTATTTTAGGGAGTAAAAAAAACACAAATGACTTTTCCTCGCTTTGGCTTAGCTGTAATTGTGAAAGCAATTTTTGGATAAATCAATTTTCCCCTGGTGCATTTAACAAGTTTCTAGGGCAACCACATAGCATGCAATTACTTCAGTGATTTCTCCCTCCTAGCTGCTTACAGTATAAACATTAAGATGTCTATTCAGTCAATGGAACCTCGCAGATCTTTATAATCCACCTCCCAACCATAAAATACAAGAAATGTGTATTTATTTTTACGTGTGTGTGTGTGTGTGTGTGTGTGTGTGTGTGTGTGTGTGTGTGTGTGTGTGTGTGTGTGTGTGTGTGTGTGTGTGTGTGTGTGTGTGTGTGTGTGTGTGTGTGTGTGTGTGTGTGTGTGTGTGTGTGTGTTCCCTCTGCACCAGTGAGCTCCTCACGTTATACCCAGTGTTGTGTTAGTCCCTGGGGGGGTTGTGTGGGGGGGGCCTCGGTCCTCCTGGGGGGTGGGGTGTCTGCTGGTGCTGCTCCCCCTCTCCTGGTCTCTCTGTGGTTCTGGCCGGGGCCCAGGCAGCCCACTGGCCCAGGTTAATGAGTGGATTTGCTGCACTGCAGCGTACTGTCCTCCCCCGACCCCCCCCCCCCCCCCCATCCCATCCCGCCTCCCTGCCTCACGCTGATCCGCAGCAGCTGAGCACCACCTCCACCTCCACCACCACAGCAGCACCACCTCACGCTACTGCGAAGCAATAAATCACCCGCGCCCCTGGACAAGCCCTCGCTGAATAACCACTGGCTGGGATTGATAGGCACACCGAAGGCAGAGGGGAGGAGGAGGAGGAGGAGGAGGAGGAGGAGGAAGAGGAAGAGGAGGAGGGACACAGGGGGAAATGGGGATGTTTTTGGGGGCCGGGAGGGGACGGGTTTCCCCGGACCCCAGGTTGTGCAGTGCGTCCCTGTTATACCAGCGGGTGTTGTTCAGCTCCGTCCGAGTCCGTGTCCGAAAGAACCCTGCCGCCCCCCCCCCACACGCGTCCCCCGCGCCCCCCCCCTCAGCTTCGGCCACCGTGCCCCTCTCATGGCTACCGCACTCAGACTAAGCACTCTGCACAGCGGCCTCCCAACCTTCAGCCCCTTCCCAGCTGCCTCCTCTAATTGCCTTTATTAGCGTCTCTATGGGAGCAGCAGCTAGGAGCAATTTGCTCATTATGGGCTATATAAGCACACAGGGCCTGGGGCGCCGAGCGGTGGAAGGAAGCCTGTCGCTGGGTGGAGCCCCGCTGTCTCCCTGGCCTCCGCGGGTCCCCACTTTGCACCTTTTAGCTTGACGCCGCCGAGGAGGTGACTCACTGTGTGTCGGGGCAGGATTCGGTGCACATTAGGCACATTGCTGTCCGACAGCTCTCCAAGCGCGTCACTCAGTCCTCTGTATGGTGAGATATAAATGGTACCATTTTTTTTTTTTTTTTTTTGTTATGCCCCAGGTGTGGGTTTGTGTTGTGTGTATTTCGGGGCTGAAATAGGTGTTGTGTGTGTGTATAAATGTAGTGTGTGTTGTTGTCCATGTTGTAAAAGAAGGTGCGTGCCATTAATAGCAGCAGAAAGGCGGTTCCGTCTGAGTTGTTGAGGGGGGGAAAGGGTTTTCCAGCTGCTTTATTAGCACTAGCTTGTTCTCATTTCCTTCACTATGCTTCACTGTGTCTGGCGTTACTTTGGTTTAACATTAGCCTTACATTGGTGCCGGCGGCGGCACAATGCATACACTTACCATAATTAACAGCCGATTTAATCGGCTTCATAGAAAAATGGAGTGCTTATTTTCATTTTGCAAATCAACTGGTAACGAGAGTTGGCAAGTTTTTTGCTGAAGCGGTGCGCTTATGCAGCGCCACGATGTAAACGGTCTTCCTCTGTCACATGACGCAACGACTTAGTCTATTAATATCATAGAAAATGCACTTCAGCATGTTTTATAAATGCAGGCTGTCATAACACAAATAACGCAAAACGGTATGTCCGGACTTAAACGAGGCCATAAGCTCCAGGACTACCTGGTCGTGGTGACCCCACTGCCTTCCCGACTTCCCTTTCAGCCCATGGAGAAACGACGCACACGTGGTTGAGTTCATTGTCTTCGTGGGGCTGTGGTTAACTGGAGCCACCGCCTCCTGTCCTACTCTGACCCCACCTCCTCTCCTCCTCTGACCCCCACCTCCTCTCCTCCTCTGACCCCCACCTCCTCTCCTCCTCTGACCCCCCCACCTCCTCTCCTCCTCTGACCCCCACCTCCTCTCCTCCTCTCCCCCCACCTCCTCTCCTCCTCTGACCCCCACCTCCTCTCCTCCTCTGACCCCCACCTCCTCTCCTCCTCTGACCCCACCTCCTCTCCTCCTCTGACCCCCACCTCCTCTGACCCCCACCTCCTCTCCTCCTCTGACCCCCACCTCTCTCCTCCTCTTGACCCCCACCTCCTCTCCTCCTCTGACCCCCACCTCCTCTTCCTCCTCTGACCCCCACCTCCTCTCCTTCTCTGACCCCACCTCCTCTCCTCCTCTGACCCCCACCTCTCTCCTCTCACCCCACCTCCTCTCCTCCTCTGACCCCCACCTCCTCTCCTCTCCCCTCTGACCCCGCCCTCCTTCTCTGACCCCACCTCCTCTCCTTCCTCTGACCCCACCTCCTCTCCTCCTCTGACCCCACCTCCTCTCCTCCTCTGACCCACCTCCTCTCTCCTCCTCTGACCCCCACCTCCTCTCCTCCTCTGACCCCACCTCCTCTCCTCCTCTGACCCCCACCTCCTCTCCTCCTCTGACCCCCACCTCCTCTCCTTCTCTGACCCCCACCTCCTCTCCTCCTCTGACCCCCACCTCCTCTCCTCCTCTGACCCCCACCTCCTCTCCTCCTCTGACCCCGCCCTCCTTCTCTGACCCCCACCTCCTCTCCTCCTCTGACCCCCACCTCCTCTCCTCCTCTGACCCCCACCTCCTCTCCTCCTCTGACCCCACCTCCTCTCTTCCTCTGACCCCCACCTCCTTCTCCTCCTCTGACCCCCACCTCTCCTCTCCTCCTCTGACCCCCACCTCCTCTGACCCCCACTTCCTCTCCTCCTCTGACCCCACCTCCTCTCCTCTCCTTCTCTGACCCCACCTCCTCTCCTCTCCTCTCCCCACCTCCTCTCCTCCTCTGACCCCCACCTCCTCTCCTCCTCTGACCCCCACCTCCTCTCCTCCTCTGACCTCCTCTCCCTCTCTGACGCCGCTTCTGTCCCCGTCTGACCCAGCCTTCCTCCTCTGACCCAACAGGGGCGGAGTCTCCCACGCCGGCTCCGCGGGCTCCCGGGAGACCCACCTCACCGGCGCTGTACCTCCTGATGAAGCCCCAGCAGAGGAGAGGTAAGGTTCGTCTGCCTCTGGCCCTGGCTCTGCCCGCCGCTCAGAGCGCCCTGCATCCACCCCGGTGTATTCTGGGATTGAACTTAATTACTCTGAACCCTTTCTTCTGATACGAGTTAGGAGTCGTTTAAATCCACTCGCTCGCCTCTCGCCCCGCCGTCTGAAACCCTGCGTCTTCCCCTCCCTCGGCCCTTCCCAAGTTGGTTAAGAACTCGCCTTTCTCCTCACCAACTTATTTTTTAATCTGCACACACGCACACACACACACACGCACACACACACACACACACACACACACACACACACACACACACACACACACACACACACACACACACACACACACACACACACACACACACACACACACACACACACACGGACATACAGTCAATCTCACGCTTTCACTTCAACTAATGTTTTTTCCTGTCGGATGGCTTGCCAGTTGTTTCCACATGCTCAACCATCCTCCCAACAAATGACAGCCGTCGCCAGCCATCTATTAGTTTGACTAATGGCGCCTCGAAAAAAAAGGGGCTTAACTTTGAATGAATCATTCAAATTCGGTCGTGTAATGTTTATCTTGGGTAAAGCCTTGTATACATCCTGCCCAACGTTAATATGCGGTGAAAGAATGCAACAAAAAAAAAAACAAAAACATAATTAGCACCCAATTCATCAATTTGGTTGATAAGGAACTCGCAGTGGTCCGCTCCACCGCCCATCCATCTACTCCGTTAGCCTCGGCCCCCTGCTGGAAGTCCCCACGCCGGGGGCCCTTCCTGCCGCTGCGCTGGGGAGCCACAGGTTAGACGGAGCCTCGGAGAGAGGGGGAGCGCTTGGCACGGGTGGAAGACGGCCATTACGGTGATTCATTGCCACGGTTACCTCCAGACTAAATAATGAATTAACTTTCCGTGCAGAGGAAATTACAGCCCAGCCGGGTCACTCAATGAGCAGTTCATTAATGTAATTTTCATATAAATACAGATTCGCCCATCATTCATGGCGCCCATTCATCCCCCCCGCTGAATGCCTACCGTCCCCCCGATCCCAGAGCCCGGCGACTCAGTCCTGTTTGTATCGACAACTGTGGCGGCAAACAATCTTGGGTTCGTTTCTTACTCTTTTTTTTATTCCCCGTGCCCCCTCGGAGGGCCCTCATCCTAGGTTTTTTTTTTGAGTGTTACTCGTCAGAATGAATCTAAAATATTCATCGGGGGTTTGTTGTGTATTCACGGCAGGATTCCTGCATGGTAATGTCTCTGCTGTTTGAGATAACCGCCTGCGACGGCGGCGAAAAACAACCATTCTGGAGAAGGGGCTGTCTCTCCTGGCTGAGCTTATTCTTTTGTGGCAACGGCAAAATGTGCTCCTTTCACCTTTTTTCGACAAAAAACTTCCCACGTCTTCTCGGGGACCTTCGAGCGCTATTTAAAAACGCTGGCCTCACAATGCTCACGGCACGGAGGGGGGGGAAAAAAAAAATCCACGGCTGCTCGGTCCATTCAAAAGCTACCGTCCAATCCTGCTTCAGCTTTCTAATTACCCCGCCGCGGAGGGCAGGACAGGGGCTGCACTGGGCTCAGCCGGGGTACGGCAGGGCGTCCAGCTCTGGGGGGCTGCGTGCGTCTCCCTCCAATCCTAGACACGAGGAAGACGGACCAGACCCAAAGCAGACGGGTCTGCTCCCCTCCATCTAAACTTTCTTTCCCTTTCTAGCACTTTCAGGCCGGCGCAGAAACGAGCCCGGATTGAACCCGCGTAAATTATCACGCCCCCCAACCCCAAACCCCCTCCTCTCCTCTCCCTGAGTCCCAGCAGTTCAATGATTGCCTTCATACTTATTTATTATTTCTTAATATTTCTGTCCAGCGTCCCGGTGGCCAGGAAGGCCGAGGCGGTGTACCCTTGCGAGGCGGAGCACGACTCGGAGCTCTCCTTCCAGATCGGCGCCATATTCACCGGCGGTAAGTGTTATCGGCTACAGCAGTTGCTCACTCCGAACCAGCCCTGACATATTGGATTTGGAGGAAAACCAGACACCACCCCCCCCCCCCCCCACCCCACCCCCAATCTGATCTTCAATCGGAGGAGCGAGGAGAGAGCGAGGAGAGAGCGAAGGGAGGAGAAAGGCAAGCCAGGGAGAGGACTGAACGGGGAAGTTGGGGGAGGGGAGACGGGATGGAGAGGAGAAAGTGAGAGGGAGAGGGGGAGGGGGGGGGGAGAGTACGGGGGAGGAGTGAAAAAAGAAGACAGGATAGAAGCGGAGGGGAGGGGGAGAGAGGACGCAGTGGGAATGGGGGAGAGGAGAGGAGAGGGGAGGGAGGGGAGGACAGATTTGCTCCCTAGTCTGTCTGGGAAGAGGCTCGACTGAGCTTTAATCACATAGAGGAAATTGTTTTCTGGACCTTACCGTTGCCAGCGCCGCGTCTGTGACAAGCCTCCACTGTAGATATAGTCTTTACAGGGGATCATGTAATGTTATCCTCCATAACACAAAGCCACGGAACACTGCTGCTTCTTTAAACTTGCCAATCACCAAGAAACTGACAGCATGAGGAGCGCTGCCTTCGCATCACGATGGAGGAGAGTTCAGATGTCCTCAGATGAATATTCAGGGGACTCTCATCCAATTTCTTAACACAATACTCCCTCACTCAATCAACTAGTTGTTATTATATCAATATGATTATTAAAGTGATGGAGGTGTTTAAGAAGAATCAAAAAGGAACGAGGTGATCGACAAGTGATGTGTTTTACAAGTTGGGTCTCTCCTCCAAAGTGCTCATGATCATCATGTAAAGCCACGCTGGGGTCCAAATGTGTTGATCTGTGACCCTGTGATCATGTCCCCCAGTGACCCCATCGAGGGAGCCCGGCTGGCTGGAGGGGGAGCTGGAGGGGAAGAAGGGCCTCATCCCGGAGAACTACGTCAAGTTCCTGTAGCCGCTCGCTCCAATGCAAAGCAAGACGGAGCGGATGGAGATCCAGGGGAGCCAAAACCAAGAACCAACGGGGGGTGGGGGGGGGGTGGGGGGGGTGACTTCGCTTTTCACCCAAGCCTACTATCGTTATACCATTGTATGAACTCTATGAACAAAGATATGGTGCTGCAAATTACCGTCGTGTGTTGAAACCGTACTTTTCCTTCAAGGCACCCGTCGGATTAGCCGTTACACCTGACAGCGTGCATGAAGTCACTGGGAACACTGGGATCCTTCTACAAGGGGACCAGAACATAGCCGGGTGCATTTCAGCACACATTTATGTGGCAAATGCTTAAACCCTCACTCCGTTCCACCACAGTCACCAGCAGTACCCCACCCAACCCTCAACGACCTGCCAACGTATACATGGTATCCATGAGTTGTAAGTCCCAGCTGAACCCCCACCCGACCCGTTGTCAGAAGAGTGACCTCTCTGACGACGGCGCCACTGCTAGTCCATAGAAACTACAACAGTCTACTCCACCAGTGTACAGACAGACCTCAGGACAGACGGGCTGTTTTCGATGTGCCTTAACACAAACGTGAATGTAAGCGATCCACCTGCTGGGAGTTGATACAGAGGTCTTTTCATTTGAATTTTTTTTTTTTGCTTTTAGCTATGGAAGGTTGCATGTGCTGATTTAACAAAGTATACATCGACACATCACAAAGCATATTGATCTTTTATTTGAAATTATTTAATTGGCACACTGATTGCATGTCGCTGAACCGTGTACTATTTGTCATATATGTTGTTGTTTTTGTTTGCCATATTTTGCCCCCGTTGACGTATACACTCCGCTGCAGAGAGGGACATTTCTTCATAAGGGCTTCGCCACCCTTACGGTAGTTTGCTGTGATGCAAGGCTGCTTTTTTAGACATGCTGAAAGGCCTCTCGCACTACTAGGTATTTAATGAGTTTGAGGAAAGTGTTAAGATAGATATGACTATTAGCCGGGGTTCAGCATAGTTTGCAAAATAGTTTTTACCAAAGGGTTTTACTGAAATTCTTATCTAGAAATCCTCGTTGGACGTTGTTCTTTAATGTTTGAACATAGAAATCAAAACACACAATGACGTTTGCACCGTTACTTTTTTTCCAATTGACTTGTTTAAAAATCCAAATTAGTTGTTTTTATTAATAAACATATGTTGTTTGGTTGTTTGTAAAGAGCTTAAAATGCCAAGTATATTACAAATTACAAATGTAACTTTTATGAAAGTTTAAGGGTTATACACGTCGTCTTCAATCTATTGTCAAACGTTTTGTCTGAAAGTGTCAGTTCAGTGTTTTGTTTAACCGTTTCAATAAAAATGATTTAAGGCTGATTCGTGCGTACATGCCATTGGTATCGAAGCAACATTTGAACATTGGACTTGTTATTGATCAATGTCAAATAAATAAAGGGAAAAAAACAAGTTATGTAACTCCTTTAGATAACATCATTTTATGATCATGTTATTTTATTTAGGAATGCATCCTTCCTTTGGCCTCGCATTCAGTCAAAAATAATTCTCCTGACTCCAGAAGTATGAGACATGCATCCCAAACCATTTCTTCTGCTGTACAGTTCAAATCTTGCACTAGGTAATCAAGCAATTCCCAGTTAATATGCTGCAGGATAAATAAATAACAATTAACTCCATCCATCACACTGCCGAACTCCAGCAAGTACGCTCATAATTTCATGTTAATTCTTGGACTACATCTGTGTATAATTAAGGCTTTAATTCTCTCCATGTAACTTAACCTTAGTTGCATAATTACTGTTAGTCCACCATCGGCGGACCTCTGATAATTACTAAAGTAGGCCACTACCCTATTGGAGAGAAGCACGCACGCACGCACACACACACAGCACACACACACACACACACACACACACACACACACACACACACACACACACACACACACACACACACACACACACACACACACACACACACAGACAGAAGTCTGAGTGGCAGTATTGGTGCGATGTGTGTGTGTGTGTGTGTGTGTTTGTGCTCCCGACAGCAGCAGTGATGGTTACATAATAAAACGAGGCAGAGATAATGAGACAGACAAATGATTCTTCCCTACGACTCTCTCCCTCTCCCTCTTCCCCCCCAGCCCCGGGGGGCCCTCTTCATCATCATCATCATCATCCTCCAGAATACTGCTGAATCATACAGTCATCTTATCATCCTCATCCTCTTCCTCCTATTCGTCTGCTGCACTCTGGGCTGGACTCGTATCGCCGTGCCAACCGTCTGGAGATATATTTTTCTTAACTAACTACTTGCACCAGTTTTCCATTTTTTTTTAGGTGTGAATATTTTGGTTCTCTGTAACCGTAGTAACTAAATATTGTAATGAGTTCAGCATCTCTGCGCTGTCCGGGGCCTGGCTTGGGTGCAGGGGGAGACGGAGAGATGGACGGATCACACACACAGTCTCACTCTTTCTTTCAGTCGTTCTGCGTCTCCCTTTGCTGTCACACGTTGTCCTGTGCTGTTAATCACACTTTGTCACTCACTCATTTTCTCCCATGCTGTTCACTTCTGACTTGCTCCGGGACTTTTGTTTTGTTTAATTTGCCGATGGTCTGACAGCTACTAGGGCCTGCGTTATTTCTGACTTCCCGAGCTTGCGTCTCGTTTTTCACGCAGTTGTTCTAACGGGAAATGTTTTCAATCGATCATTCATTTGTTTATTCAGTCGTTGCCTCAGCCAATCAAAACCTTAGGCTCACCTTTGTTGCCGGCGGCAGATTGCTACATCTCCTGTATCTCATGTGTTAAACACCATCGGGGCACTCTTGCCTCACTTGGGTCATGCTGGTGTGCGGGGGGGGGGGGGTTCTCTCTGCCGGCCTACATCTGCAGTGATGTGGTCCCCAGCCCTTATCACCACCACATCGCAGGCGGTGGGGACTCATACTAATCCTTGTGTGTTGCGGCTAAACCCAGCATGATGTTTTCATTTTGTATGTCCCCCCCCCAACCCCGAGCCCCATGGCTCCTCGCCAGCCGTCCTTGGCCCTCCCATGGCGCAGTGTCCTTTAGTTACAGAAAATGGTCCCAGACAGTGACTCAGATCAGCTCCCCCCCCCCCCCCCCACACACACACACTCCTCCACCACCACACACGCACACGCACACACACACACACACACACACACACACACACACACACACTGTAGCAAATTCACCCAGTGGGTCGACATTAGATTTATTAGACTGTGACATAACCGCGTTACGCACAGAATCGGGGGGCTTTAGAAACAACTTAATAATTGCAGCCTGAAATGCCTTTGTTACAGTGGAGCAACCATTATTGTGTGTGTGTGTGTGTGTGTGTGTGTGTGTGTGTGTGTGTGTGTGTGTGTGTGTGTGTGTGTGTGTGTGTGTGTGTGTGTGTGTGTGTGTGTGTGTGTGTGTGTGATTGTGGATGCGGGGGTCTTTCCACAGTACCAACCAACCCGAATCTGAAAGCAGGCCCCGGCCTCGCAGCGGCAGCGGCAGCGTTGTAGAAAGCGAACGAGTAGAAGAAAAAAGTTAAAGTGCATAACAAATGTACAACAGAGGGAATGCAGAGACAGCAGGATAGCAACATAGAAAAAAAAGAGAAAAAAGACGAAGAGAAAATATGGGAGCTCAGAAAGTGGGCCACAGAAGCTGCCATGTGCGCGGGCACAGCCGTGAAATCAGCCTGATCCAATAGATTCTGTTTATCTGGCACAACTACACAGTGAACACTATTGGAAATCTGGGGGGAGATTTGGAGAGGGCTGTGGATTTGGAGAGGGAAAATAAGAGCAAAAAGTAATACTGTCTGCTCGGCAGTCTGGCGTGGCAGGCGCCCGCGCACCATCGTCTCTTAACGAGGTTAATGGCCATTCAGCTCCGAAGACGATGAAGAAGGAGAAGCGATTCGGAGTCCGTCGCCTTCGCCGGTTCCAGGTTTTAATTTCTTTTTCTTGGTTTCTTCATTCACCTTAAGATTTAAAGATGAATGCTCCTCTTTGTCTTCTCCTTGGTACTGAGTCATGTGTCGTCGCCCCCCCCCCACCAACACACACACACACACACACACACACACACACACACACACACACACACACACACACACACACACACACACACACACACACACACACACACACTGCGGCCCCTCTACCTTTCTGCTGCATTACTTTGTATTTCAAATCCTGTGGTTGGATTCCCTGTGAAGCCTCGGTAACGGAAACCTAACCCCTTTTTTACTCAAGTTCCGTCCACATCAAACCAGATGGATTGGCTCGGCGCTCCCACTCTCTCTCCCTCTATGGTCCTTAAATATTTGATCCTAACAACACACAAAAAAAACACCACCCCCGACAACATGTCTATTAACCGTGTCAATAGAATTATTAGAATTGTCATAATCAATGTTTTGCAAACACAGATATGGCAAAAATCATCTTATGTTACCGTTCTTGTCATAGCTGTGGTGTTATTATGGCATGTTAGCTTCTTCTTCTTTGTCTTGGGAAATCATTTTTAATTGACAGTTTTGTGTGACCCAACGATAAGGAACGGGAGGTTTTGTCATGCCGGGCGCCATCTTGTGAGACAGAACCAACGGACTAGAACAGGCGCAGCGACCTCTAAACATGGCGTATTCACCACAGCGTTCAGCAATCAAAGATATTGTGTCTATTCAAAGTTGTACAATTAATGTACAACTTTTGGGTGTAACTGTTTTGATGTACATAAATGGTATTTTTTTTTTCAAACTCAAATATTGTCCAATATTTTTTGGAGACCAAAGCATTACAATGATAACGCTAAGCCTTTTTGTGTAAGCAAACATAATAATCAAGTCATAGATGATACTTTTCGGCATTTAATCTTTAATAGTGAGTGATTTCTTGTTTTTACTGTGGTATCCACCATACAATTAAGTCTTTACTTTAAGTAAATCAAAATGACAGCAACAACTCTCAGATCAATTACTTGATACATCTTCTGTTACAAAAACAAACAAAGAAAAATGTCTGACGTTTCGTCTGGGTCACATGAAAATAATGCAACAAAAAGAGAAAAATGATGCAAAAACAAATAATTTAAAAAGAAAAGAGTTAGTGACGTCTCTCTAACATTCAGGTAGTAAGCTCATAATTGATTGATACATTCATAACTCCTCCATATATATAAATATATACATATATATGTATATATATATATATATATATATATATATATATACATTTCTCCGAGCTCACAACACACTACGACGAGGGGTAAAACACATACGTTTTGCAGGATGGTTAAAGTATAAATTTCATATACTAAACTCAACATAGAGCCTTGCTGTGTTATTTACAATATACACTTTGAAAATTGTAAATTGGGTGAGATAAAAAAGGCACACGTTTTCCCTTCTTTAAATACAATGTAAACATCTCGTCAAAAAGCATGCATTAATTTCATCTTACAAAAAAGGGATATTTTAGACAAAGTACTTAAATATTGTATTCCAGCAAAATATAATTCTTTCAAAAATACTTTTCCATTCACTCTAAACCGGTTGACAGTTGTTGTTTTTTAAAGGGGGGCAAAGAACGACAAAGTGAGAGATTATTGTACATAGCGATGCACAATAAACAGACAAATAAAAACAAAACAGGAACAATAAAGTGAAACAAAATAGTGGGCTTTCGCTTGTTTATACATATATATACATCGATATATATATACATATATTTATATATACTGATATATATGCTGTATTCACCCTTATTCACCGCATACAATCACCACCATCACCTCGTCGCCATGACCACGGTCGCTATGGACCCTAACACTAGTAACAGTGTACCAACCCATCCCAGTGTTGCTAACAATCCGTTCCTCGCTCTGGTCCAACTGTTTGCTGGGCTGATCATGGCAAAATTAATTTTGTTCTGCAACCTTGCAGCTAAAGTCTCATTTCACATTGTATTATCTCCTCTGTGCAAAATCATTGTTTTGTCCAAGTGTAGAAATCGGATACGGTTAATCCTATATAATATGAATGCATAATACTCACGCTTGCGAAAGGGAACATAGACACAAACTTAATAGTATACACCACACGTAGATGAGCATGCACAAGTACATACACACCCGCGCGCACACACACACACACACGCACACGCACGCACGCATCGGCAAATAGAAACTCACAAAGAATAATCACGCGCACACAACTATTCTCGTCCTCCTCAGCGCGTCTATCTGTCTTCTGTTCTGTTCTTTCTTTTCTGTTTCAGTAGCTTCACGGTCGTATTTTCCGAAATACTTTGCCATCACTGAGGTGCGAGAGACGCGGTACTGGTCCAGATCACCGGGTCTTACCAGACCCGGTATCTCTTGAAGTTTTGGCCCACAAAATGAGAATAAAATGAGAGAAATCAAACAAAACAACACTGACAGAAAGCAGTCAAAATGTCACCTTAACCAACCACCGAAGTGTCGGTTTGTTTTACGCAAAAGGTACCTAAAAAAACAACAAAAGTATTTGTACAGGAGCTGAGGAGAAGGTGAGTGCAGCGTTTTTATACCTGTAAATGTTATGCCAGGTATTTATGTCATGAAGCCGTTTGCTTAAAGCACTATCGCGACCGTAGGTGTTTTATTTTTTTTTGTGTTATTTTTTTGTTACGTTTATTTTTTTTTCGGATTACATTAAGATAATAGAGCGTAGGGATTGAGCCCGCGTCCAAAGTGAGTATTCGGGATGGAGCGCCTGTGAAGTTTACTGTACATATTTACGTTATAGTTTGCATGGCTTTAGTAGAAAAAAGAAGCACCGTAAATGTAAAACGTCTGGTCTCGTTGTTTAAAAACGACAACCCTGGCGTCACACCTTGTATGAAAACGCTATGTTGTTATTCATATTATTATTTGTTATTATTTCTGGGAAGAGACGATACGTGGTGAGTTCACTAAGGGCTGGTTTCGCTTCATGGAGAGTAGAAAGGAACAATAGGGACGGACAAGTATGGAGATCACATAAATAACTTTCCTTACTAGTATATAGATGCACCTTCGGTCTAACCGCCATCACTACTGAAGTCTGGAACTTTTCATTTCTAGCGTTTGGACGAAGAAAATTATTTTTTCCCCCCCACTGAGAAAAAAAGTTGTACTCATCCTGAAATGGGTGTCTTACGTGCATTTTGCTCAAGCTTACCGCCAAACGATAGAAATGTTATATTTTTTTAAAACAGCATTAGCTCTGAGGTTTTGCATATTAGTTCTGATTGTATTGTGTTTTGTATTTTTTCTTATTTATAAAAAGGGTTTTCTGAATAAAGAGTTGAGGGAGTGGTGTTCTCCCAGGTGGAGAATCTCACGGTTGGGATTTTCAAGGTTAGAATTGAAGTCACTATTCAGCTAGTATAGCCCTTTAAATATAGTCAAATAGACATTTTGCCTTAGGTTTGTTTTCTCGTAAAAAACAAACAAATTAATTATTTAGCCGTGTGTTGTTACGTTACTGTAAGTCAATACGTTGCAAAGCTAAAACTAGATATTGGCTCTTTTTCTTTTGTACATATTTGAGAAGTACTGTGTTCGTTTCTTTAAAGACTGCATAAGCAACTGCTAATGAGTGAGTTTTTTGTCTTTTTTTTCAGTTAAATGTGAGAAAAGGTGTGTGTGGTAGTTTATGTGGAGTGTGTTTGTGCATTTCTTTCTACATACGTGGAGAAGAGTGTGTGAACTTTGTGATAATCCCTCTCAAACACTACTTGTATAAATGTGTGTGTGTATATGTTTGCGCATGGTGCAAGGGGCGAAATGCTTCATTTTGGAAATGTATGGCTTGGTCTCCATAGAAAACACTTTGAAGTCATTGTCTTTTGGGCACGGGGGTCTGGCAAGGGGGGACAGGGGGACGGGGGGGGGCTGGGGGTGGGGTCAGGGATGATCAGTCCTATCTCACTCCCCAAGACCTTCTTCTGGGTCCGTGTGGGTGCTCGTGTGTGTGTGTGTTTGTGTTTGTGTGCGATGTCCTCGACTCCCAAGAACCGTTTTTTTTGTTTTTTTAATTCCCGCCCACAGAAGACGGAGAGTCTCAGGGGAATACAAGGGGGGGGTCATCTCTCCTCCCCTCGGACGACCCCCACCCTCACTCATCTCCATCCCTGGGTGAGGGGGTGGGGCGGGCAGAGCAGGGGTGGGGGAGAGGAGGGACACCACAGCAATGCACCCCTCTCTCCTTCTCTGTGTCCTCCGTCCTGGAGAGAGAGCTTCGATGGCGGGCGATGGCGGGCGGTGGCGGCGGTGGGGGGTGGCGGCGGCACGGCACGGCCAACGGGTTCCACGGGTTTCCAGAGAGGAGGCGATCCTTCCTCATTCTCCTCCCTCTCTTCCTCCTCCTCCTCCCCCCTCCGCCCTCCGCCCCGCGGGCCCCTCAGCGTCTCCTCCCGGTGTCAGTGTGTGGCGTGTTGCGGTGCGTCTCTCTGGTGTCCTCCCGGTGCTCTGCGTTCCCCGTCCCGCGTTGGGAGGGGGGCGGGGGGTGGGGTGGGGGGGGGGCGGTCGGGCGCGGTCATTTCTTGTGGAAGTACAGTGTGTGCGTGAGGCCCGACTCCACCTTTGGTATCTGGTCGCTGATGATCTCCACCAGCATGTCAGGGAACTCCACCTTCAGGGCCTCCGACTCGCGGAAGGTGTAGAAGCAGAAGTCCAGCAGGTTGCTCACCAGCTAACATAACCAATACAGACGCAGAGAGACGCACACACACACACACACACACACGCACACGCACACACGCACGCACGCACACAAAACACACACACACACACACACACACACACAACAGACAGACACACACACACACACACACACACACACAAACAGACACACACACAGCACACATAGGACCAGATACACATAGACACACACACACACACACACACACACACACACACACACACACACACACACACACACACACACACACACACACACACACACACACACACACACACACACAGATACAGACACACACACAAACAGACACATGATCAGGTTTGAAAGTCGAAATATATTCCACTGAGTTTGCCACTTGGGGGCACCACTGATACTTCTAAGACTTTAAACCCTATAGGAGGAGATCACCGCCATTAGCATCGATACAAAACACAAACACATGTTCAGAATCAACACTACGTCTCTTGATCTGATTATCCAGCCTTTTCATTGGCTCGGCCTTTCCACCGGGCCCAGGCCCCCTGTTGTCATTCTGTCACACACTGGCAGACCGTTGCATAAGAAGAAAAAGGCAATTTAGCCCAATTGTTGCGATGACCCCTGTATGCTGATTCAATAAAGTGGAGCTGGTATTGATTCCCTTCTGTTCCATTCACTACCAGAGCTGCTGGGCCCGGCCTGCCTGCTGCACGTCAGACCCCCCCCCCCCCCCCCACACTACCCCCCAGGGACAGACTGGAAATGCAATAAGCCCTATTCTGAAGCCCCAGTGCAATTAACCTGCCTAACTGAATGCATTAAGCCGAAGCCACTATATCGCCGCACTGCCAGGGACTTTTTCCACTGGAAGTGACAAGTCTTAAAACGCCGTGGACCTTGTTATCTGCATGCAGGCATCGTACATTCACCGGCCCTCACATTTATATTTACCTTAAAGTGATGTTTGTTTGCTGTGTGGTCTTTTATCAGATGCTTTAGTCAAATGCGCCTTACTGTGAATCCAGTGAGGTGTCCTTAAGGAGCAGTTAGGGGTTACTGTAATGCCTACAGGTAGACCTCAGCTATTGGGGATGGAAACCTGGGCCTTTCACATCTCCCTCGAGTCCCAAACACCCCAACCCCTAAGCTCCTATGTCCAACGCGGATAACGGGTCAAACTATGTGCAGTCAATCGTACATGCGCCTGCAAACATTTAAGAAAGGTATAGAGTCACGGCGAGAGATGGATAGACAGAGAGTCAAACTCACAGAGAGGCTGGAAGACAGACAAACAGATCCGAAGACAGACAGAGAGAGAGAGACAGACAGAAAAAGAGAAAGACAGAGAGACAGACCGACAGACTGGGAGTAGACAAATGGACAGACAGAGACAGATGGCAGGCAGAGAGGCAGACCAGCAAAGAAAGAGAGAGACACGCAGATAAACAGAAAGACAGACCAACAGAGACAGAAATACAGGCAGGCAGAGAGACAGACGGACAGAGGCAGACAGACCGACCCAGAGACAGAGCAGCAGACAGACAGGCGGAGGGACTCACGTCGTGCATGGCGTCCAGCAGCTTGGTGAGCTGGAAGAAGCGCTGCCAGGTCTGACCAGAGTTGTTGGTGGCCTTGCCCACCGAGCGCCGCAGCTCCTTGATGTAGTTCACCCTCATCTCCTCGAACGCCGCCTGGCTCTTCAGACCCTCCTTGGGCACTGGAGGAACAAACACAGGCCGCTCGTAAAACCCCCCCGGACCGCACCTTCTCTCACCTCACTGTACCAGACCGGATGGGACGGACTGGGGCGGTGCACGGCAGGGCCAAGCCCAGGCCGTACTGAGGACACGGGTTCCAACGTGACTCTGTAAACCCTGCCTACCGCTCCCAGGATCCGGTGCAGTGCGTTTCTGTTACTCATTTGGCCCCCATTTTGAGGTGAAATCTTTCTTTCCCCTCCGAAACCTTTTGACGGTCTGTTTGTTTGCTGGCTAGTTAGTCAAAGGTCTCTGGGTCGATATAGAGACAGTCTCGTGGTAAGAGTTTCTATCCAAAGGGAGTCGAAGTCGTGGCACGTCCGTGGTATGATTCAGTTACAAAATACCGTTTTATATACAGTCAAATATATACATACATAAGTAGGCTATTGAACTATCTATCCGGGGCCTATCAGTGTTTATACTTTGCATGTTCAGTGGTTTTCTGAACGAAAATGACCAAATGAGCCTGGCTGTCTGCCCATTGGTCATAGTTCTACAACATAGAACGATTACCAAGAGCTGCGCTGCGATCGAATCCCCCACCAAGTCCGACAGGGCACTTGACAGCTTGTAGATCAGAGCGCTACAACACATAGCCGCAAGAAACATGACACACTTCCTCACGTCTCCGCATCCCACAAACAAAAGTTGTTTGTTGTCGTATTCCATATCCAAACCGACGCACAGCGCACAGCCAGAAAGAAAGCTCTTTGAGGCCAGAGACAAATCTTGACTTTCCGTTTCTGCTTTTCCTCTATCTACGCCATGGTTCAAAACGGTTCCGGCTTTGTGAGACCGGCGCTTTGAAAATATGTGATTAAGAGAAGTCAAAGGGGCCACACATCGGGGCCCCGGCGAATCCGAGTGAGACTGAGGAGGCAGGGGGCCTCTGTGGCCCCGGCAGCGGCCCCTGAGGCAGCTGGTTTAGCAGTCACAGTGTGGCTCAACATGCCGAGCAGAGCCGAGGGCTCGTAAAAATTTTACGGCCACATTTTTTACAGGTATTACATAAAATATTTTAAAAATGAAATTGTGGGGCACGAATGCGTGTGGATTCGTTTTCAAAAAATAACCCCAATGTACCAATATAAGTGGTAATTACTGCAAGTTGTAATTAATTATTTTTTCCTGTTCTCGGTCGCTTGTTCTCATTTTTAATAAGGAAGCTTCAAATGAAATCACAATCTACCTGGGGCATTACAGCCCAAAGTAGAAAAATAAGAACTAGCTGAGGATAACAAACATTTCATTTTTGGGAAACCAGTTGGAGAAAGAAAATATTTCTGAAGGAAATACAAACCTACATCGTGTCAGAAAAGGAACAGCATCTTTATAAAACATGATAATTGTAGCTCTGTATCTCTATATTTATTCCAGGGACTAGCCCACGGTCTCAGTTTCATTTTGTGTGCATACATCTGCATGGAGGGGGAAGCATTTCAACATCCTCTGGCTCACAGAGACAAGGTATTGAAGCTGTACCGAGTTTTAGGATTATTCCCGCACAAACGATACATGTACGTACGCCTACCGATAAAACAACACGGTTCTCTTTCCGTGCTGCCACATCCATCTTTGTCTCAGCGTTTTTGTTCCGAGACAAGGACAGAAGGAGAGACGTGGATACAGGGAGGCTCGCTTTCGGCAGAGGACAAAGTCACACAGAAAAGTTTTTTTTACGAACTTGACTTTGAGCCAATGGCTGACTGATTAAGAAACACCTCACTTCTCCTGAGGTGCCCCTTGGATTGGCCTCTCGCGAAAACCTTCAATTATCCTACAGCCTCGGCTAAGACCTCAAATACAGACCTGAATAATCAAGGCAGACACTAATACACTGTCGTCCACCGCTACTTTTAGCACAACGCCAACGCCACCACCGCTTCGGAAACGCAACCGCAACAGAAAGCAAAACGCGGATCATATCATGTGCTAGATTTAAGCGTTGCCAAAACCAGCCCTGCACACTTTCTATCCATCACTGGTTCGGTGAAATGTTAACACAACCTGCTCCGGCCAATTATTCCTGATCGAGGAAATCCGAATAAACAGAGAGAGGAAAGGAGAATCAACGCTGAAACACACGGGGGACCTACGCCCACGCAGGAGACGCCGGCTACGCTGTGGACGCGACATGACGGCAACGTGCTAAAACCCAGCAACGTGTTCCAATCCTCTTGTTGTTCTCCTGCTGACCCACATACTCCCTGATTAGAAACCGGCCTGGCATTTAGGGATGGGGGGTGGGGGGGACGGGGGGGCACTCTTGCTAAATGGGCGAATTCAACTATTGTCACCGGCGACAACAGCGGGCAAGTGCCGAAGACATGAACCGGCTGGTGTTTTTCTCGTCAGGAGCCCGAAGTGCGATTTTAAGTGCACGGTGAAAAGATAGATACACGCGTTTGATCTTTTGTCTGTGTCTTTCTCAACAGATTTTGGTTTGACAGTCAGGGAGAGACAAGATGCTTCCTGCTCCATGAGGCCGGGACATGCCCTGATTGACAGCTCTGCTGTTGGTTTAATACCTCACACCTTCCAGAGTCACAGTATAATGGGCCCAGGGGCCATATCAC
>OLKM01000723.1:123373-128373 GCA_900291075.1 Melanogrammus aeglefinus
TAAGCACTAAGTAACTATGGAAACAATTATACACAGCCTGCCCTCTAGTCCCATGCAGCCTTCAAATACCAAACCCAGGGAGAGATAGCGTTGGCATCAGGGCTCGGCCATTTTACTCATCTGACGCTGACTAATTGATGGAAAGAGAGAGAGAGAGAGAGAGAGAGAGAGAGAGAGAGAGAGAGAGAGAGAGAGAGAGAGAGAGAGAGAGAGAGAGAGAGAGAGAGAGAGAGAGAGAGAGAGAGAGAGAGAGAGAGAGAGAATAAGTGTGAGGGAGAAATAAAGAGAGAGAGACTCATTCTGTGGCCCAGTTCCAGGAAATACTTTGATTCACTCCCTCAACGTTAGCTAATTTTTTTGCAGAGTACATGCACTTAAAATCCATATTTCACCTTGTTTGTTATTTTCACCTTTTTGTAGAACTTTGATATTTTCCTTTGTTTGATTTTGAAATTGCTTTGGCAATGTGATTGTTTATTTGTATTTGTATTGTAATTTAATTTAATTTAATGAATTTATTTTATTTTATTTTATTTTATTGAGAGAGAGACAGAGATAGAGAGCTAAAGAGAGAGAGTTAGAGCGAGAGAGAGAGAGAGAGAGAGAGAGAGAGAGAGAGAGAGAGAGAGAGAGAGAGAGAGAGAGAGAGAGAGAGAGAGAGAGAGAGAGAGAGAGAGAGAGAGAGAGAGAGAGAGAGAGAGAGAGAAGGAAAGAGAGAGAGAGGGAGAGAGAGAAGGAGAGAGAGAGATGGAGAGAATGAGAGAGATAACTAACCAAAGACAACACATCGGGCAAAGGAGGGAGGAGAGACAGAGAGGAGAGTATGTGCGTTGTGCGCCTCTTGACCTGATAAAAGGCAACAACAAAGACATCCCAGGCATCAACACCCATGGCGCTGACACCTAGCCAGCCAGCGAAACCGAGGGCCCTGACACCCAGCCAGGCACTGAAACCCGGGCCCCGACACCCGGTGACGTCACAGCAGCACGCGTGTGACATCCATCCGGCGCCAACCAATACCCCCCGCTGACGCCTGTCCACAGGACGGCTGTGGAGCGGTACACGGGGCCCATCCATCACAGGGGACAGCAGGGGGCCTCGTTAGCGGCATCCCATACGAACGTCTCTCCTTCCTGTCTGGGTGTATGCTGTAGATCTCCTGGGAAAGAGGACTTTTGGGCCCTTAATTGCTTATTCATTTTAATATTGAAATAAATATTTGAATACTGTTAAACTAATTTGTAGTTGTATCATTAGTATTATTTATATTATTGTTATTAGAAGTAGTATTAGTATTATTTACATTACTGTTATTAGCAGTAGTATTAATACGACTTACATTACTGTTATTACTATTGGTATTAGTATTATTTACATTATTGTTATTAGTAGTAGTATTAGTACTATTTACGTTAATATTATTAGAAATAGTGTTAGTAATATTACTTTATTGTTATTAGTAGCAGCATTAGTACTATTAATATTATTGTTAATAGTACTATTAGTATTATTGACATTATTTTTTATTAGTAGTATTTATTTTATTGTTGTAGTAGTAGTATTTGTTCTATTTACATTATTGTTATTAGCATTAGTAATAGTATTAATATCATCATCATTTGTGTATTCTCCATGACTCATTTCATCATCCTCAGTTATTCCATAACTGCACAATGTAAGACCAAATGGAGCTGGTAATTGCCCTTGAAGCGTTCTACCAGTGGATAGCTTCAGTAAAACCGCCAAGTGGTTAGCGCAGGATGAATCTGCGGTGTTCCACCGACAATCCAGAGGAACATTTTGATCACTCATCTTGAAACCTCCAGAGAGATCGGCACGTCATTTCAGAGTTCTGAGTCATTTCTTTGGACCTCAAAAAGAATAAGGAAACTGTTATCGACAAAAGTCATTCTGTGTTTTCCTTTGTGGATGCCACTACGCCAAAGTTATGAGATCTCAGACACGACTGAACCCGTCAACTGTACACCATTTCATTTTTCACCAGTCCTGCAGCATGTACCCGAAAACCAAACCAGAGTCCACCGCCATAACTTGGGACGATCTCCATCACCGTCACATGGCTTCATAGGTCACCGTTCTAGCGGTTTTCAGCAAGAATATGAGGAAACCAACAACAGTAGAACAACACACAGTGTTCTATCCAATCACAAGCAGCGGCGCTGACGACTACACCCATGTAGTCGTCAGCCTCGATAAGAACAGATCCTTCAGATCCTGTAGATGCTATAGACACAGGTATCACCTTCATCACCTTCTGTTCTGCCGTTACGGAACTCACGCACTAATTAAGCTGTGTACTAGCACCTCCGTACACACATAATAGTTGATGGGATTTCTCACCATGATGATGTACATTTTTCTCAGCTAGTGAAAACCCCTTTTTTTGTGCAAGTGGTAAATTGAACTTTTAACGTTCACAGTGTTGCCTTTGGAGCACAGAGCTCATGTTTAGAGCTGATCAGTTGGTTCGATGTTTGCAGGAATTGTTTGGTTTTTGCAGTGGAGCTTTTGTGATGGCTTTGCCAAGTTTGACTCTATGCGTATTCAATCTGGCATGGACTGGGATATTGTGGCGATCTTGTGGTCTTTTAAGGGATGTTACTCCCATCTGAAAGGGTAAAGTAAGGGCTGAAAGTCTAACTTTAGGCATTATTGGGCAAGATTCACCATTCATGGAAACTAAATTGGATCATATTTAGAAAATAAGTGTTTTTGGGGACCCTTTTATCCAATAAAAGGGTCTGAATGGCCAAAACATATATTGTTATAAATAAATTGAGTTGTTCACTTATCATGTCGAACATTGGGTGAATTTTTTCATGGGAAGGAAACACAACTGTAGTCATGTGACCTTGAGGCCATTATGTGATTGGCTGTGGCTACTGCAGACAGAGCAAGAGAAAGATCCCACATCGTTGTAGCACAGAGTATACGAGAATAATGTAAAAGAAAGACTATTGAGCTCACTCGTTGAAGACGAGGTCCGGGGCGAAGTAGAGCAGCTGCCCGTTGGTGTGTTTGTACGACCGCCAGCTGAGGCAGAAGGACAGCATGCACATCCATGAGTATTGGATGAGGGTGATCTGGTCCTCTATCGGCAGGCCTCGGAATCCTGGAACATACACACACGCGCGCACACACACGCACACACATATGCAAGCACACACACATGCAAGCACACACATACAGGCCACACACACACACACACATTCAAGCACATTCCCGCATGCACGCACACGCGCAGGCACACGCACACACACACACACACACACACACACACACACACACACACACCAACACACACACACAAAAACACAAACATATAAGACGATTGACAGAGAATTTATGACAGAGAAGACTTAAAATTGGTTTCACTAACTGGGTATTGTCCCTTAAACTCAAGTAACAACTGAGTCAGTATGCACCTGCTATAAAAAGGCCTAAGGAGATTTTTATGCGTGTGCCCTTGCATGTCCGTGTATGTATCTGTGTGTGTGTGTGTGTGTGTGTGTGTGTGTGTGTGTGTGTGTGTGTGTGTGTGTGTGTGTGTGTGTGTGTGTGTGTGTGTGTGTGTGTGTGTGTGTGTGTGTGTGTGTGTGTAAGCGCCTGTGTTTTTGTACATTTGTCTGTGTGTGTGTTTGTGCCCGCATGTGTGCGTCCATGAGCATGCATTTGAGTACATTGGGACGCGTGTGTGTATTTGTGTGTGTGTGTGTGTGTGTGTGTGTGTGTGTGTGTGTGTGTGTGTGTGCATGTGCCTGCGTGTGCCTGTGTGCGTGAGTGTGTGTGTGTCTGTGTGTGCATTCTTGCATGTGTGTGTGTGTGTGTGTGTGTGTGTGTGTGTGTGTGTTTATGAGGACGTTTATGCCTTTGTACCCACGGGTGTGTGTGTGGGTGTATGTGTGTGGGTGTGTATGTGTGTGTGTGTGTGTGTGTGTGTGTGTGTGTGTGTGTGTGTGTGCGGTGCGTGTGTGTGTGTGTGCGTGCGTGTGTGCGTGCTGTGCGTGCGTGCGTGCGTGCGGTGCTGTGTGCGTGTGCGTGCGTGCGTGCGTGTGCGTGTGCGTGCGTGCGTGCGTGTGCGTGTGTGTGCGTGTGTGAGTGTGCGTGCGTGCGTGTGTGTGTGTGTGTCAGATCCCAAACCAACAGAAGGTTTAAAAGAGGCAGGGGCCCGATGTCAAAGGGACAGATTTTGACCCTTTTGTCTGATTCTCTTCTATTTATATTTCCGGATGGAGCAAGCAGACACCGCGGGGGTATCAAATATTTGCAACGCAGCGATTCCCTCAACCTCAAAGACTTACCTGTTGGTCATCTCCCAAACACGGCTCCTACCCACTGACATTTAGGAAAATACATGTATCGCTTCCCAGCCCAATATTCCCTGTCCGTGACTTACAGGATCGGATGCGTTCCGCGTTAAATGACTTTGATTTTTTTTGAAATTCTAATCATGACTTCTATTTCTCCGAAAAGGTTCCTCTCACTCGTCCTTAAAGCTCGCGGAAATGTGAAATTATTCTCGCTACGCTCCACACAGACACCGCTCGGCGATACGACGGGGGTTTAGCGCCCGGATGAAACCGGGGATATGTCCTTTTAAGCAAGCTTAAAAAAAAAATACCCTGATAAAACCCCTCCTCCAAAAAAAAAGAAGAACTTGATACACTCATTTTCCAAAAATCGTCATCCTTTAAGAAACGCATTTATCACCGAATAATCCACGCGATGGCACGGCTCAGGCCTGTACAATCACCACCACATCCCTCATCCCCCATACCCCGGGGTCGGCTGAGCTCAGGAGGTAGAGCAGTTTTCTTGTAACCTAAAGGTTGCTAGTTCAATCCCCAGCTCCTAGTAAGACACTTAACCCTAATTGCTCCTGACGAGCTGGCTGTCACATTGCATGCTGGTTGACTCTGCCGTCGGTGTGTCATTAAACAGTGTAAGTCGCTTTTGATAAAGGCGTCTGCTAAATGCCC
>OLKM01000723.1:133373-178373 GCA_900291075.1 Melanogrammus aeglefinus
TAGATTGTCCTGACGTGTGCTCCTGTTTGTTTGGGTTTGAATGTGTCTATGTGTGTGCATGCACCTGTGTATATATGTGTGTGTGTGTGTGTGTGTGTGTGTGTTTGTGTGTGCGTGCGTCTCTATGTGCGTGCATGCACCTGTGTACATAAGTGTGTGTGTGTGTGTGTGCGTGCGTCTCTATGTGTGTGCATGCACCTGTGTATATATGTGTGTGTGTGTGTCTGTGTGTGTGCGTGCGTTTCTATGTGCGTGCATGCACCTGTGTGTACGTTTGTTTGTGTGTGTGTGTGCGTGCGTGTGTGTGCGTGCCTGCATGTACGCATGTGTGTGTCAGTGTGTGTGCTTGAAAATAACTTCCTAGATGGATGACCTACTTTTATCCTGCAGCAGCAGCACCTACCACAAAAAAAAAAAAAACCTCACTAATAGCTGCTGGCGAATGGGAGTCACTGGATAGCATATAACTAACGGATTAATGCTATTCCCTCGTCACAATGCATTCCCTGACGTGTCCGATGTGATCATGCTCCATTGTGTGATTGTGCATTAAGTTATCTCATGTTGCGTGCCACTAAGCAACCAAATAGAAAGGAAAACAATAAAATGGCAAACAATACGAAACAGGTGTCGCACATTTAGTGGTATTGTCGCCACCCTCCCGGCTGCTCAATGTCAAACAACGACCCCGGGAGCGTTAGGCAAATGGCGGCAGTCAAAGCCATGGGTGGCGCCTGCATCCCTTGCCAAGCCCAGGACCAGCTGTGGGGGGGAGCTGGGGATACGGCACCCCATCGATGGAGCTACACTAGCTGGGACTTTAGGAAGTAGGCTACGGAATCCAATATGGCCCCCGTTAGAAGGGCTGCTTTGTTTTGAATAAATTCCATTTTTCTCGGATGATGCGTCATATCTGAAGTTTGATGTCGGATATTTGAGTTGACTGTTTTGTTTTTTTCTTTCACTATCTCTAGGCCTTCTCAGGGAGAGCTCTCGTGCTTCTGTGTTTGAGAGATGGGGGGGGGGAGAGGGAGAGAGAGAGAGAGAGAGAAAGAGAGAGAGAGAGAGAGAGAGAGAGAGAGAGAGAGAGAGAGAGAGAGAGAGAGAGAGAGAGAGAGAGGGGAGGAGAGGAGAGAGGAGAGAGAGAGAGAGAGAGAGAGAGAGGAGAGAGAGAGAGAGAGAGAGAGAGAGAGAGAGAGAGAGAGAGAGAGAGAGAGAGAGAGAGAGAGAGAGAGAGAGAGAGAGAGAGAGAATCCCCCACCGCTCCAAAACCACCACAAAATTATTGGAAAGTATAACTCTGTGGTAGTTTCCCTCTTGTGCATTGTGTCAATAATGCACCATTAACGGCTCGTACAATACCAGGGTTTTTGATACAGCCGCCCTGCCTGCACATGCCTTGAATTACCAATGTGGCCAGTGGGAATGTCCAAATATTCGGAAAGATGAAGAGAAAATCTCTACCCTCATGGATGCCCCATCCCAAAAACAAACACACACCAATTATGGGACAAAACACTATGGGTGCGGAGCCTGGGATGGGTCTGTTGTCACAGACTAAAGTTGTTACCCGCATCAGTTTTGTGGGACCACTTCTGCTCCAAACGGTAGGAAGAGATGTAGGCCTTTAGACAGCCCGGAGACTACTGCACTACGGATCCCATAAGTCAAGGCACATGGAGGAAACGGTTTATGAGTGTTTTCGACGTGCACCCGTGTGTATGTTGGCCCGGACTAAATTGTTTGTCTGCTACATCTTTCATTCAACATGCATTCAACCAAAACTTTGTAGATACAGTACGACTTGAGATGGCGGTGTTTACTTCCAATGCCTGTGCATGCATGTGCAAGGATTTTTGCATGTGTGGGTTTGTGTGTGTGTGTGTGTGTGTGTGTGTGTGTGTGTAATTGTATGTGTGTGTGTGTGTGTGTGTGTGTGTGTGTGTGTGTGTGTGTGTGTGTGTGTGTGTGTGTGTGTGTGTGTGTGTGTGTGTGTGTGTGTGTGTGTGTGTGTGTGTGTGTGTGTGTGTGTGATTGTACATGAGAGTGAATGTGTGTGTTTGTGTATGTGTGTGTGTGTGAGTGTGATGGTCCGTGTGCTTGTCTGCCCGCACGCACGCACGCCTGTGTACAATCTCTCATCAAAGGAGACTCCGTGGGACATGTGTTGCACGGTTTGCGATCAAGACAAGAGTGCTGTGTGGCTGCCTTCCAACTGGAGCCCTCGCTGCACACAACCTGAGGCATTCAATCCAGCGCGGGCGGGAGGCGGATTACTCGGACAAAGCCTTCTAATTGGACGGCGGGCCTGCCCGTCAGAGCATTAACAGTACAGCACTTGTCCTCAGATGACTCTGGCCCCGGCTGCCAGGGAGGCGGAACTAAGCAATAGGGGATATTTTTCTCTTTTTTCTTATTTTCTCCGTTTGACACCAGCGGCATAGAAACCATGACCCAGCCATTCTACAGAGTCAACACCAAAAAGGAGCGCCATAACTAGGTTGTTACCGAATAGTCCTGTGGGAACCTTTTTTTTAACGACCACGAGGCCAGCAACGCACAGCGGGGGACAATGATTGTGTGTGACTTGTATGCGAGCTCAGTGTTGTTTACTTGTGTACCGTTACTGTTACTGGTGTCCCGCTCCAGGCATACCGAGCTCTTGATGACATGCTAGCAATACGCTGGCGTACGCGCCCTGAGTACTTTGAGGCGTCCAGCGCTCCACATGAAGTGGTTTTTTATTGAGAGCAGCTGTCTTCCATCAACAAGCCAGACCTGGGCACTCCTTCTCCTCTCATTGGTCGATGCGCTTTCTTTTGTTTGATGGTTTACGTTTATATATCCATGTTATAATATCAAACACTTCTCTCCCCTTATGCAATGTCTGGCATATAGAAACCAGAGCTAATCACAGACTACAGCCAGCAGATCAGGGGAACCTTCTTCAGGCCAGGATCCATTGCAGTTATGCTGGTCTGGGCTGTGTTATTTCCGTCTGGGAGCCACCGGTTTCTTTTGACACTTTAGCCTCTGGTTGACAAATTGAGCATTCTGTTCATGAAAATGACTTTATTTCTTCAGCAGCAGAAAATAGTCAAAAAGAGTAGTCCTTCCTCGAAAACAAAGGGTTATTATTTTCATTCAGTGCTGCTTATTAGTGGTTGTGTGTGTGTTTGTGTGTGGATATGTGGACAGGGAAGGCACCATGCACTGGTGGGTAGCTGCAATATGTGTATTATTAATTCATATTGATTACGTTTTTCTGACTATTTTTAATATTAAACACAAATATCGTCCTATTAATTGTTATCTCTATAGGGGTGTACGCCCAATAACACAGACTTTTTATTGGAAGGTTCTACACTCAAATTATCCGAGACAATCTGATTGGTGGATGGATGGATCTGAACAACATCCCAGAACTTCAAGGTAGAAGGCTCTCTCTAACAATGGTCAAACGCAGAGAAATCCGAGACGGTAAGAGTGTGTCCCATTGGGTGGCATGTCATTGACGTCCTATGTCCTTTACCTCTTTGGAACCCCTCGGAAAAACAATAATCTACTAAAGATCTCATTTATAGATTCTTTCAATATCGATCTTGCTAACTACAACGTGCTACTTTGACAAGATGCTCTCGCAAGCCACCGCGCTGATTCAGTATTTCCCACGCATTGTTTTATTTTATTTTTGTACCCGCCCGAGATAACGACGCCACCTGCGATCGATAGTGTTTCCCACACATTGACTTTTGTGTGTACTATTTGAAATGGGTACAATCTTATTTCATTGTGGAGCTGTGCGTAACACATGTGTGTCCGCCCTAGCGCGCTCTCTCTCTCTCTCTCTCTCTCTCTCTCTCTCTCTCTCTCCTCTCCCTCTCCCTCTCTCTCTCTCTCTCTCTCTCTCTCTCTCTCTCTCTCTCTCTCTCTCTCTCTCTCTCTCTCTCAGCAACACGGTCACAATGGAGCGTCTGTGGACCGCCCCTCCTCTCCGTGCACACTCTTGACATCACAACTGGATCCTGCACCCTGGAAGGATGTTGGCCGTCATCTGGATCTCCCCTGCTGAGAAGACGGGTTCTATGGCGGTTCTACGATTCTATGATTTCATTCATAGATATTCACTAGTATGAATTCATTCAATGAATTCATGATTCATTCATAGAATCAATCCGGAGTTCACAAATCAATAAAAGGAATGGTCAAAATACGAATCTAATCGAATACACTGTCTAAATCTCGTTAAATCTTGTGTTGGTGTGAATAAAGTCCACCGCTGTACACATATTATCATTGTATTATGAACGGTCTGTGCGGTACAACCACGACAGAGATTTACTGGCCACGCAGTTCTTTACTTGATTTTCACTGTTGTGTAGGGGATACACTTTCAGCAGCCATTTGAATCCATTGGGAACGTGCAATGTCTCTGGTTTAATTGTTTTAGATAAGGCTATTGTTTAGGGGAGAGTACCTTCTAATTCTGCTCTATAGAGAGGAGAGCTGCTGCCAGGCTGCCTCCTGGGCAAGGTATATATACCACTTGAACCACACGGTACTCATGACGGTGAACGTGTCTTTAGTTCCCCTCTTCACATTACTGTAATTCAGGGTCTGAATATCTGTTGAACATCAAATATCTTTATTTTAGAAAGGTCCCCCCACCCCCCCCAACACACACACACACACACACACACACACACACACACACACACACACACACACACACACACACACACACACACACACACACACACACACACACACACACACACACACTCCCATCAGCTACCACCACAAGTAGAATCTCAATAGAAGACACAAGAGCAGATGGTTTAATTGTTGAGCTCTCATGCCATGTAGTCAAAAGGTTGTGGGTTCAAACCTGACGATGCCAATATTAGTAGTGTCATTGAAAGTTGCACGTCTATAGTGTATTGGCTAGTGTGTTTGACTCCCAGCTCGAACTTACTAAATCTGATTTAAGCTGCTTAAAATTAAGCTACTTAGAATGAAGCTGCTTATATTTAAGGTGCTGGAAATTAACTGTCTAGAATGAAGCTACTTATAATAAGCGGTATATATAAACATTATATATAAACATTATCTATAGATATAAGATGAATTAGAATAAGCGCTGAAATAATAAATTGTAGATAAATGTCTAACTGGATTCAACTTTTAAGATAAAAATATATATTTGTTGGAAATTTACAGCTTGTAATGGTGAATCACACACACACCTAAAAATAGGGGACCTTACATTATAAGATTTCTTAAATTTTAAGTCCACTTGAAATTGCTTTGAATTTAAGCAGCTTAAATTCTAAGCAGTTTTAAGTGTGCCTCAAAATGCATGTTTAATTTTAAGCTGAATGATTTCAAGCATCTTACATATTAGATGCTTATTTTTAAGCAGCTTAAAATTTAAGCACCTTTTCATTGAACAATGCCATTTTTTAAGACTCTACATACCACTAAACAACTAAAGATTACAAAGAGGTGACCTAGAAAATCTAAATGTAATTTTTTTAATTTACTTGTTGGTAATCAAACATTATAGCGACTGTGAAGCTGCTTGGCTTTATCAACCCTGCTGAGCTTGCTTGAACAGTTCTTAATCTATACAATCCTAGATTGTATAGATGAATGTATTTATTGATGCAGTGTGTAGAAAGTAGCGGCATCAAGCAGAACGGACTTGGCAGAATGTATGTTTTAATTAGTGTATAATCCCATGAAAATAGGATTTGTCTTTCCTTAGAATGAGTCCTTTCTACCTACTAGGGAGTGGCTCCTCTTCGGCTGTGCCCACCATGTGCATGACCATGTTTCTTCATTTGCCCAGAATGGCTCTAGAGAACCTAAAACCCAACTACAATTAACAATCACAATCACTATCTTACTTGTAAGCTATGACCTAGAGTTTAACATACTCAAACGTTAGTGTAATTCAACTTCAAATTCAAGGGTTATTTATTGTTAAGTAATTCATTATTTCCTGCCCGTTATATTACATAATCATTATATATTTCTGCTGCTTATCAAACCCAATCCATGCCGATACACTATCAGGGCCGTATTTAGTTTGTTTAGAATTATACTTAATGTGTTATTATATATTACATTTATAGTTAATTATCAAATATAAATGATGTGTAGGTTTGAACACACCTAAATATTTGGCCTCCTGAAACAGTTTTTCGCATTAATAGATCCCACAACAATGAACCATTAATGTGTATCATTTTTAAGTTTGGATTGGATGGTGTCCGGTCTTTAGCCATGAATAAATCTACCAGCTGACCTGGGACGTGGAGATGGCGATGCTGCTCAAGAAAGAATAACCAACCGGGATTGCTGGAATAATTCCCCCTATGTCAACGCCTATGTCTCTGCAGCTTCTCTCTAATATCTCAGCTCTGTTTTTCACAGAGACGAGAGAGGAAGAGGAGGAGGATGGAGAGGGAGCAGGAGGAGGAGTAAAATGTCTTCTCACGTCCCAACTTACACCTCTCCACAGCTCACTGCTGACACATCACTTTCCCTCCCCCGTTCTCGCCCTCCCTCTCCCTCTCTCCCTCACGCTCTCGCTCTCTCGGGGGCTCTCTTTCCCCTAGCTCACTCGCTCCGTGTATTTCACCCTCCCTCCCTCTCCAGCTTCTCCTCCCCTCTTTATCTCTCTCGTCAGCTTCTGCCTATTCTTTTTTTTTTTTTTCCTGTCTTTGTCCTTCCTCCCCCTTTCTCTGTCTGTGTATCTGTTTCTCTCCCCGCCACCTCCTCCATCTCCCTTCACGCTGTGAAAGCCCTTCCTTCCTCTCCTCTCCGTTCAGCCCCGCTGCCAGGCGCGCACCTTGCGCCTCCATTCTCTCTGGAGCTCAGCTGCACAGCTCTGCAGAGGTCATGTGAGGTAAACTTTCAGCTGTACAACAGTAAGACGGCGCGCGCACAAGCGGTACACATACACACCCACACACCCACACACCCACAGCAAAGCCTACACGCTGACACACACACACACACACACGCACACGCACACACACACACACAAAGACACACACACACACACACACGCACACACCACACACACACACACACACGCACACGCACACACTCAAACTCAAAACACACTCACAGCAGACACACAGCCCTCAATGATAGGAGGTCACTGTTGGTCTTCAATGCTTCAGTCTGCTTAGTAATTCATAATTTGTTTTTTTATTTTATTTACTTTTTCTCAAGGTGAATTTCTACACGCCGGTAGAATTAGAAATTGTCCCGTTTTACACAATGCCAGACAAAGACTAACAGGGAAAGTCTCCTGTTTGTGCAACGTTGGCCAGTCATCCAAAGCTAAGTGTAGCTATTCTGGGGCTGGATAAGAGTAGAACATGGTATGGGAGCGGGCCTAAAGCATCCATTGCCAAGCCCCCAATGGATATAAGTAGTTACCAAGCAAACGCCAGAGCGTCAAACAACAACAACAGGAACGCTATCGGCTAAAAAAAATGATGAGACTTATCTGCTTTCAATTCCCCGGTAACGATGGGTGTGTAAATACCAACTGAACAAAGGCCTGACTTGAAGAGAAGAAATTACTGCAATTCATCCAATGAGAGAAAAAATACCTTAAAGGGGCTGAGTTTTTTTAGGCTAGCAGGCTTGTTGTTTGCTTGTTTGTGCCTACGCTAGGGTTTGTATGTATTTGTTTTGCCTTCAGACGTTCCTCGACGTGATTTAGGCCAGTAGCTTGAGGCAACAGGCAGAAAATGAAAAGCACATTATGACTGGAACCGATTTTCCCCTGGCTAAATATAACAGAGTAGGCTGTTTCGGTTAAATTACCTACTGGATAACAGGATTGCTTTGCTCTTATGGGGTGGCAGTTAAATAAGTAATATCCAAACACCGATTTTTTTGATTTATTTTTTATTTTCACACCGTTAGTCATTCTATTTTGCAGCTTAATTTGATTTTAATTACGGTTGGTACAGTTAATATGAAATATGTTTGTTTACTCTATTGACAAGCTAATGTATTTATATTGATAAGACAAAAGTAGCCTGAATCATTGGGGTGGAAAAACTGTTTTCCTGTGATAACATGCTCTGAAGGCATTCGCCAACATCTGAAATTTGATCTTACACTTGTTTTTTGTTAGATAAAAGGTGGATTGTGGGAAAAATGTTCCTGGCCCTCCTTTTCAATATATGCACTTCAAAAAAATGTGTGCGCACCGATTATTTGTATAGCCTAAGGGACAAGGCTTCAGCATTTGTTTCAGTAGAACTACTAACAAAGTAATGACTGAAAGGCCATATCTTGCCAAAGGTACATAGCCATCACCTTTAGCCAAAGGTGATGGCTAAAACCCTTAATAGATAACTCTTAATAAAAACTCTTAATAGATAAAAAGCTGACAAAGAGTAGAAATGACAAAAATGCCCTTTTCCTGCCATTCCAATTGCTTAAAGGGGTTCTTGGGCTGAGATTTGAAGCTGTTTACATATTTTCTAGTCAACAAGTGTATTTGGTCTAAGGGGTTTGAATCCGCAATGTTCCACGTCTGTACCTGTAGGCACCCTTGAGCAAGACACCCCGACCCCTTAATGACACAGGTCTGAATCCACTCTGAATCCCTGGGGATAGCAACGGTTCCTACCTTCCACCGCTCTTTTGAAGAACACCTTGCAGCTCCCGCACGTCACCACACCGTAGTGGCACCCAGACGCCTCGTCCCCGCACACCAGACACACTTTGGCCGTCGATGAAGGTTGTCTTAGTGACGAGCTGGAAGGAGAGACAACAAAAAAGACACATGATGCAAAAATGTATTTACAAATCAGACATAAATCAGGAAGCGGAAGACACATAGCGACACTCTTGGAGGGGGACGACCAAAGCCAGGTGGCTTCCTCCCTCCGGTCCAACTCCTGCTTTTATGGCCTTAGGTACAGTAGCGGCAGAATACGACCGTAAATGTGTCAACCGACGACAAAGTCTCGAGGACTCTGAACTTCTGTAATTTATCTCTTGGTGCGGCTCATAAAATAATTCATTATACTAAGTAAAGCAAACCTATTCACAGGTGAGACAGCGGACAGAGTAGGCCAGTCTAAACAAGTGTAAGGTTACTGTCGTCACTATATGCCCTCGTAACACTACCGACGGCCCGTATATAACAGAAGCTATTTCGGTGTTGGATGAATAGACAGGTAAAACACTTTTTGAAAGCCTGCAATAAACAGTAATGTAAGTGTCGACTGTCACTGTGAAAACCTCATACGTTTTTCCCAATGAGAATTGACCGTTGAAGGAGGAGTCATAATCACTTCAATAAGGCCGCCATGGGACTACAGTTTTACGTTAGTTTTGATTTTCTTTGTCTTAACTTCTCTTCTGTTTAGCCTGCAGATAAGGACGCCCTGCCACCTGCGGTGAGTCTCTGACGGGTCCCAAACCATTCGATTTACGATCAATAACGGAACAAAAAAATCGGTGATTCATCTCCATATTGTCCATGAAGAGCCAACACAATATGGTGTGTAGGTGGACCTGGTCACAGTTTACAAGCATATAGATTGGCAGTGTGTTAGTGTACAGTATATACAGCCCCAGCTTGTCTGCTGAGAACAACAGGATAAGCTGCAGTGATCAAGCCTGTCCATCTGGTGAAAAGGATACGTGGGAGCCCAACAAGAGTAAATAGTCTGATCCGGTTCTCGGCCCTTCTGCCTGCTCACCTATCTGCTGTTGATTTATTTTTCCACCATCTTCCATCTGAAGGATGGAGGACGGCGCATGCTGGCCACTTCAAGTTGTCCAGCAAAATATGTGCCAGCATTAGCAGGGGGGGGGGGGGGGGGCGACAGTTGTCAAGATGAGATTTGGTGTCTGCCTCCCAATTATCCTGATTTACGTTGTAAGCGCTATGATCTCTCGAGGGAACACGGCCACAACGGGTTCTCCGTGTTCATTGTCATGTCATGATTGCACTCTTCCCTTCTACTACTCTGCTACATAATTGGTCGTCCACGTCTCTGCAGACTACATCGCCCTGAAGGCCTCATGGTGGACAGCGTGGTCTTCCATGGACAAGAATCGACATCTCGGTGGACTTACATGCCCTGCACGTCTCATGGCCGACATGATGGTCTGCCATGGACGAGACACAAGCTCCACTGTGTCTCATCATGTGTTCCCTCTCTGCAGCCTTGCCAGCCGTGTTCAAACGAATGGCCTGAGCCTGGCCACTCTACACTGTGGAACATATTGCCCCTTCACCACCAGGATGGAGGAGGCGGGGTGCCCCCAGATAGACAGGAAGCACAGACGCTCCTCCCCTCCCAGCTCCTTGGAGTCTTAGGCGGACGCATGTCTAAAAAGTAGAAGGTTGTTGTTACATTTACTTTTACATTAAGGTCGTTGAGCAGACGGTTTTATCCAAAGCGGTTCATACACACACATTCCCACACCGACGACAGCGTAAACCATGCAAGGCGCCAGCCAGCTCGCTGGGAGCAGTCACGGTGAGGTGTCTTGCTCAGGGACACCTCGACAGGGATTCGGGGATCGGACTAGCAACCTTCCGATTAGAAGTCGAAACTCTCTACCGGCTAAACAGACCTCCGCCAGATATGTAACCTCCACCTCATGGTACTAGTCACTGGTTCCGTGTGGAGATATAAAGACCTGGAGCCTCATTTAGAATTCAATCATGAGTTGTAAGACCAGAAGAAGACCAGGATGACAAATAATACAATGGCTGGACCCATTACACATGGGTCCTGTCATCGTTTAAGTTTCCACTTCTATCTGTAAATGTCAGGACAGCCTCACATTATCTTATCTTGATGAGAACCATCTGGATCTGAGTTTTAAGAGAGCCATTTTTTTCATTGAATGAAACATGTTACACTCTGAATACGGGATTCAGTTAAACAGCTAAACATTTAATTTAAGAATATTCACGCTCATTCAATTTCCCTATGAAATCTTCAGCATTGGTAGGTTATATGTAACTGAGATGAATGAATGTATTTCTAAACCTATTTCCGAGACAATGCTCGGATGGGTGCATTCGAGCATAATGTAGGATGTGGAAGGGACACATTTTAAACAATGAATCCGGAAACTTAGATTCTGTTTGCCGGAGTCAGCAGAATTGTGTTCAAATCCCTCCAATGAAACCTGACATAGTTGTATCAGTTGTCAGTCCATTAAGACGTCCGGTTATCATTGCTGGAAATTACCCTCTAAAATCATGCCTAAAGTATGGATTTTATCCACATGAAAAGAGACATTCGCAGGGTTTTCGAATTTACAATACATCATTTGCAACTTCCCACTGAAGGTGGTAATTATTTAGCATAGCGTACATGATTATGCTTCGATTTTAACATACTTTTGAGAGGTTGAAATGCACACATTCAAACACACACACACACCCAGACACGCGCGCACACACAAATAAATAAACACACACACACACACACACACACACACACACACACACACACACACACACACACACACACACACACACACACACACACACACACACACACACACACACACACACACACGTTCACAGAACCATAAGGAAACAAACAATCACAGGAAAAGAGACAGAGACAGAACACTTTGTATCAAGACATTAAAGATGGCCTCTGCTTCCTCTGTTCTCGACTAATTACCAGTCTCATCTCAATCAATAGCAGGCAAGGTGATTGTCTGGTTAACATTCTCCTTACATCCTCCATCAAACAGCCTGTCTTCCCTTCATCTACCCTACTCCCACCCCCGACTCCCCCTTTCTCCCCCTCCCTCCCTCTGACTCCATCTTCTCTGTCTCCCCCCCCCCCCTCTCTCTCTCTCTCTCTCTCTCTCTCCTCTCTCTCTCTCTCTCTCTCTCTCTGTCCATCCCTCTCTTCTCTCTCTCTCTCTCTCTCTCTCTCTCTTCTCTCTCTCTCTCTCTTCTCTCTCTCTCTCTCTCTCTCTCTCTTCTCTCTCTGTCCATCTCTCTCTCTGTCCATCCTCCTCTCTCTCTCTCTCTTCTCTCTCTCTCTCTCTCTCTCTCTCTCTCTCTCTCTCTCTCTCTCTCTCCGCTTTCTTTCACTCTCTTTTAGTCCTCTTCTTCACTCTCTTTGTCAACCTCTCATCCCCCTCCCTCTCTTCCTCCCTCTCATTCTGCCTCCTCTCTCTCTCTCTCTCTCTCTCTCTCTCTCTCTCTCTCTCTCTCTCTCTCTCTCTCTCTCTCTCTCTCTCTCTCTCTCTCTCTTCTCGTCCTCTCCTCTCTCTCTCGCTCTTCTCTCTCTCTCTCTCCTCTCTCTCTCTCTCTCTCTCTTCTCTCTCCATCTCCCCCTCTCTCTCTCTCCTCTCTCTCTCTCTCTCTCTCTCTCTCTCTCTCTCTCTCTCTCTTTCTGTCCATCCCCCTCTCTCGCTCTCTCTTTCCCCCTCTCTCTCTCAACATACCCGGGGCCACATCTGGGGACCGTCTAAAAAGGGGGTAAAGCAACAACACTCTCATACTATGAGGAGCGGTGATCTAATTCCCTCTCGTCCGTCTACACACACATTCAATTTGTCAGGACGTGCAGAGGAGTCTCTGGTGAGGTGTTTGTCTGAATAGATCTATCTGGCAGTGGCTTGCTGTGTTTGTGTGTGTGTGTGTGTGTGTGTGTGTGTGTGTGTGTGTGTGTGTGTGTGTGTGTGTGTGTGTGTGTGTGTGTGTGTGTGTGTGTGTGTGTGTGTGTGTGTGTGTGTGTGTGTGTGTGTGTGTGTGTGTGTGTGCGCGCTTGCATTTGTGCGTGCATGTGTGTGTGCACCTCTGGCACTTTCAAGGAAACAAAAAAATAACAGTCTTTTGTTTGCATAGCTAATAAAAAAAAGGCAAAATCGAAATACGAGAAAATACATATAAAGCCTTTGAGTGACTCAACAAACGGAAACCACAGAAGGACTGGCGTGAACGCGGCCTCGCCGACCAGGGCGACTTTGTGCGCCCCGCTCTATCCGAAGGGGCCGCTCCTATAGCCCTGTGCACGGCGGCGCTGACCTCATTTTTTTTTTTTTAAAGCGCCACCTCACATTAAAAAAAAAAGAACCGGCGGTGCAGAGCGACCGTCCGCCTCTCCCCAGCAAGGTGACTTCCCCTCCCTGGGAGGAGTATATAGGTCATCCTCCTCCTCCCCTGCTTATGAAAGCACCACGGCAGACTGGCCGGCCTGCAGTGACTGTGCAATGCCAGCGGCTACGCGGCGCGCTAAAGACCCATGCTGAGGCCTGAGATGCACCCGGGTTGCAGGGCTGCTTAGCCCAGACCCCTGCCGTAGACTGGACTTGGGTTTCTGCCGAACGAACAGGGAGTATTTTTGTGATTGTTTTTGTGACCATCTATTAGAACTGCAGTTTCGGTTCTAATATCATATGAACCAAATCAAAACAAACCGACAGGAAAGATGTAATAAGAATGTGGTATTAGTAATCATATAACGTTGTTGTTGGACATTACATTAGGAGATGCGAGGGAAGAGTGTTACGTCATGGGGCTTGTTGTGTTTTTTTTACTCCCATGCAAACACTGCATTTAACGTTTTAAAGACGTCGACGTTGCTTAATTAAATGTACATGATGTTAGCCGAGTACCACAAGAACTACAGCCCAATAAAATGCTCTGCCACGGCATCCAGAATAAGTAGAACCCAGTACATTTTACTGCCACAACAATTGAATAAAAAATGAATTAAACTGTCCTTGGTATGCCCCCCCCCCCATCCATCCACCCCCACCCCCACTCACCTCCCAGCGCAACAGGCTGCTCAGAAACAACAACAGAAACACACAAGTGTGAGTGGGAAGGCAGGCTCTGGCCTGGTGTGTTACACAGAATCTAAATAAACGGTCCAGTGGACAGATGTTCTGGCTCAGACCGGTCTTAAGTGTTCACGCTGCTAACGTGTCACACTGGGAACATTTTCCAAATGGTTTAAATCGCTGGGCCTTGGCTCCACAGTGGCAGGAATGCTTAGTCAGCACACAGGCCCATTTCAAGACATGTTTGCCTTTTGTTCTAAAATGATCACCGTATGTCATTGCAATGTTCCTTTTTTTGTTTTGGTCAATGGAACGATTGGTTAGTCTGTCTTTTTGGTCTTTTTTGTCTTGATAGTCTGTTGGGTTATTGCGTGTGTGTGTGTGTGTGTGTGTGTGTGTGTGTGTGTGTGTGTGTGTGTGTGTGTGTGTGTGTGTGTGTGTGTGTGTGTTGTGTGTGTGTGTGTGTGTGTGTGTGTGTGTGTGTGTGTGTGTGTGTTGTTGTTTGTGGTTGTGGTGGTGGTGTGTGGGGGGGTGTGGGGTTGTTGTGTGGGTGTGTGCATCAACATAGGCAGAAAAACAGTCAAAGGTTATTGGACCGGTGAACCGGTATTGACCACAAGATAAGAGTGAAAGGAAATGACACATGGCACAGACCGCTGATCACGATACGTGGAAACCAAATACTTAGCACTACGAAGTCACTATAAGGTCATAGTATTATTGGTGCTATTACTCTCTTCACTTGAACGGAAGTGTGTGTTTGTGTGTGTGTGTGTGTGTGTGTGTGTGTGTGTGTGTGTGTGTGTGTGTGTGTGTGTGTGTGTGTGTGTGTGTGTGTGTGTGTGTGTGTGTGTGTGTGTGTGTGTGTGTGTGTGTGTGTGGTATGTGAGTAGACTAATTTATTTTAAAAAAAACACCAGGCTGCTCCTACACTCTCCGTAGCCTTGTTGAACCGGCCCTTATGACACATCCTTGACTCCTCAAACAAACGACTGACCGTTCAAACAACACTCACTCAAAATCACACACAATGTACATTCGATTACAACGTAGGAGTAGAAGGTAACAGATTGAGAGAGAGATGGAGTGAGAGACAGAGAGAGAGAGAGAGACAGAGAGAGAGAGAGAGAGAGAGAGAGAGAGAGAGAGAGAGAGAGAGAGAGAGAGAGAGAGAGAGAGAGAGAGAGAGAGAGAGAGAGAGAGAGAGAGAGAGAGAGAGAGAGAGAGAGAGAGAGAGAGAGAGACAGAGAGAGAGAGAGAGAGAGAGAGAGAGAGAGAGAGAGAGAGAGAGAGAGAGAGAGAGAGAGAGAGAGAGAGAGAGAGAGAGAGAGAGAGAGAGAGAGAGAGAGAGAGAGAGAGAGAGAGAGAGAGAGAGAGAAGAGAGAAAATAAAGAGAGAGAGAGACAGTGAGAGAGAGAGGCCGAGAGAGGGAGAGATAGAGACACAGATAAACAGAGAGAAGAGAGGGAGGAAAAGACAGCCTTGCTTATATAACCACGGGCAGACAGAATAAACATCAGGTTGCCGCCCACTTAGTGGCTCTCCAAAGAAAGAGGGAGGCGGAGAGAGGTGCCTGCTGGGTAGTCTGAGGCGGACCCGGAGTATTGGTTTCCTCCTGAAGGTGAACCTGGCATTGGGAGTAGGAGGAGAGCACCTGAGCGTTTGGAAATACAAGACTTCCTGTTCACACCTGCGCTTTGGTTACGGAGCACTCAACTGGAACTTACATGTCATATAGTGTGTGGGTGCGTGTGCATGTGTGTGTGTCTCTGTGTCTGTGTATTTGTGTGTGTGTGTGTGTCTGTGCGTGTGCGTGCGTGTGTGTGTGTGTGTGTCTGTGTGTGCGTGCGTGTGCGTGCGCGCCTGTGTGTGTGGCGTGTGTGTGTCTGTGTGTGCGTGTGTGCGTGTGCGTGCGTGTGTGTGTGTGGTTGGATTAGGACACAAGGATTTTTTCATGGGGAACTAACATCCCCCTTTGGTTTTCTTTTACAACTTTAAGGATAAAGGAGAAGAGAGAACAACAGATCTCACAAGTAATGGTGTCCGTGTGTGACAACACGGACTAAGATGTAGTATTTGGGAAGTAATGGACAACTTGTAGAGTGGTGGTATCCTGGCTGGTGACTACATTTGTTATTGTGTAATCCATGCTGTCATGCTTCCTCTGCCAAATATTCACGCTGGCCGTGCCAGACTGTGGTCAACCCACTGCTATGCAACTGAGATTATTTACTGTTTAGTTTTATTGTACAGAGTTACAGTGTCCTCTCTGAAGTGAACACGAACACCCGCTTAGGCAAGTCTCCGCCCACGACAAAATATAAAGAAAACATAATGGCTAAACCAATTGCATGAAGGATGGAGCCCCATAAAAATCCCATTTGCCAATCCAAGAGCTCAAGTGAGCTTCTCTCAGTATCGGTAAAACCAGGCATTACCTCAACGTGGAGTACAGGAAACGTGCATACATATATATATATCCTTCTAGCTCCAGATGGATAGTCTGGCACAGTGGGAAAAAGGTGGAGACGAAGTTGACAGCAGATGGAGTTCCTAACAAATTTGGGAACGGGAGAAAACACGAAATCCCTGAAATATACACTCCTTTTGAATCACAGCACCATTACGAATGCTGATATGAATCACACAAATAACAGGAGGATGTACATGGGCACATTTTCAACTCAACATTTGAATAAAAGACAGAGCACCTGCGACTCAGAAGATTATTCCAGCAAAGCCACACAACATTTATTTTTTTGAGCAAATATTGAAACATCGTTGTTACAGTTGCTCAAAGACATAGCCTGAAACCCTTGTCCCTCTACAACACTAGAGCTGATGCTGGTGCACCATCACAATGATCCAAGCGGATGAAAGACAGCATTAAGAGTAGATATTTTCAACCCTGCTGTTTAGTATCTCAAACAGAGTACAGATAGCATATGACTGGCTTCTCACCAACTGAAAACAGGCCCGCAGGCAGGAGGCTGTGCAGGCAGGATAGAGGAGCTACCAGGGTGGTCGAATCACGTTGGAAAAGTACTAAGATGGCGATGCTTGCTCTATAATGAGATGTTTCTGAGCTTTGGGTAAGAGTGTGAGGTTAAAGTGAAGTGTGTAGATTGAAGTTGCATCTAGTAGGAACTGATGCGGCAGAAATGGAATATAACATATCTGAATATGTTTTAATTAACATATTTAATGAGTAAAATCCCATGAACATAAGAAAATTGTTGTTTTTTTCTTTACCTTATAACAAGTCTTTTATATCTACAAAGGGAGCTGGTCCTCTTCCGAGGAGCCCGCCATGTGCACTGCCTGGTTTCTACACTAGGCTGAACAGACAAACGGCTCTTTGCGTTCTCAACTTACAATCATGTTTATCAAGGGTAGTGGGGGGACTGGTGGGGGGGAAGGGGGTTGTGGTTGTGGATTTGTGGGTGAGTGGGATGTGTCTGTGTATAGGGATGTTTTCCATCTGCGGGAAGAACATAATATAGTCATATCCATTCATTTGCTATGACTGTCCTGTTTGACTGCAGTAGGAAAAGGAGGTCACACCACAAGTTTGACAAAGTGAAAAGAAAGTGGTGATCAGCAATGTGATATGTTCAAATGCCTTGTGTGGACGAAAACTTAAGGTCTTGAGGCAATCAGATGACAACACATTATTTATGATTCAGGAAAAGTTATAAATAAGTCCAATTTTGGCCCCTCACTGGAGGGAGGTAAATCTCAAACTGGGTCATACTATAAATACACGTATAAATGGATTGTGCGTAGTTCCTTGCATTCCAAAACGTGTTCTCCAATTCTTAGCAGAAGGGTAAGCTTCAAAGTTCAAGTATATTCACTAGGAGTTGTAATTTAGCCATATCTGATCAGACTATATAGTCTTATTATAAAAAAGGACCTCAGGATAGATACCATGATGAGGTGTCTTGTGACATGGTGACGAGGAGGGGAGGGAGTCCCATCACACGCTTCTTTTCTACACTCAGAAATTTCAGTTACAGTCCACAGAACATTTCTTAGTGGTTTTGATTATCGTTGTCACTCTACTGAAACGGGAAATCCTATACAAGTACATTTAGATATACATTTAAAAGTACGGAAGTTAAATGTGAAACAAACCAAAAAACTGACATCTACACACATCTGCCTAACATTCAGCAGAATACTCTCCGACCAAACTTCCATTTGAAATGTGTCAACACTATTTGGGCTGTTTTAACTGTGGCTAGAGTTAATAGGTGTAACCTAACCATATCTGTCTGATAAAAAACGTAATAATCTTTCTACTGTTGCGGGAGTAAACAAGGATTGTGAGGGGTGTCACACGTACACACACACACACACGCACACGCACACACACACACACACACACACACACACACACACACACACACACACACTCCCTAGAGGCTAGAGTAAGTGGACATTGCTTAAACCAGGCTGGTGCAACTAGCTGACCAATCAGACTACAAAATCACAATCATTTACGGACAACAGTCAGTCACAACAATGACTGACTAATGTGAATAATGTTTGTGTGTCTGTGGGTGTGTTGGTGTGGGTGCATGTGTATGTGTAGGAGAGAGAGAGAGAGAGAGAGTGAGAGAGCAAGCGAGAGAGAAAGACAGAGCGAGTGATTGTCTATCATCGGCATAAGAGGCATAGAGCAGAGCCTACAGAATAGTAAATGACCTATTCATGCCCATGGAAAACAAGCCTAGGGTTCATATATATTATAAAGCTCTGATGGACTCTTCAGTACATCAGGAAACCACCCCCACCCCCCTGATGTCAAATAGCCACATTCGATGGATGTCACGTACACATGCGCACAGACAAACACACACACACACACACACACACACACACACACACACACACACACACACACACACACACACACACACACACACACACACACACACACACACACACACACACACACACACACACAGACACACATTCACAAACACACATACAAGCATCTGTATTGACTTTTAAGCGGTCCCAAGGCCCTCTCACATTTGGAGCTCCGCGATAAGTTAATGAGTCTCAAAGTTCCTGTTTTCGATCCCCCTGCCCCAACCATTCCAGGAGGGGTGTTTTCCTGTCAGAGAAACAACCCCAGATGAAGCCACCTGGAGGACCCCATTGCGAGCACTGAGATGTTTTAAACGGCACCAGCTCGAGACACCAAGCTCGGCGGTGGGAAACGCAGAAACAACGCAAACAAAGCGAGGTCTCGCGCCCGCACGCACACACGCAACACACACAAATACACAATGTTAAACAGATGAAGGGCAGCATGTGATACCAGAGCGCTGTGACCTTAATCATCTCGCTCCGGCCTTTATAACATAAACCTCCAGCATTACAACACAAATAATGACTCAGGGTCAGTGGCGAAAATCTAACCAAAACACAGTCCGGCGAGACCCGTTTGGTTGCTTTTGTGCGTTTGTGTGTGTCCGCATGTGTGTGTGTGTGTGTGTGTGTGTGTGTGTGTGTGTGTGTGTGTGTGTGTGTGTGTGTGTGTGTGTGTGTGTGTGTGTGCGTGTGCGTGCGTGCGTGCGTGCGTGCGTGCGTGCGTGCGTGCGTGCGTGCGTGCGTGCGTGCGTGCGTGTGTGTCAAAGATCTGGGTAATTTACCCTAAACGGGCTGAATGATGTGCACACAGACAGGAGAGCAGCCACTTGAGGGCCACGCTGCTGTGTTCTTTGCTTTAGATCTAAGGTGCTGGTTAAGGACCTGCCAGGGGATCAGCAGCAGGGTCAGCTGAGGTGGATGACCGTGGCCCACTCACTGCCAGCTCCCCTGGGCCCTCGCCCTCCCTCTACACTGGCCTCAGGGCTGGAGGATATGTGTTTATTGTTGGTCATGGAATTCCGAGGATGTGCAGCCTTGTCACTTTTTTCGCTGTACATTAAATTACATTACGTTACATTTATTAGGCCGATGCCTTGGTCCAAAGCGAATCCCAATAAGCGCATTCAACGATGAAGATATAACCCAAAAAGTGCAATAAACATTCGAGTACATCAAATTCAATCAAATTCAAATGAGCAAAGCAATTGTTTTTGCTCTCTGCCTTTATTATTCCCAGCCTAACTTAATCCCAGCCTCACATACACACACACACACTCAAGTTGTTTTGGATAGAAGTGTTGGCTGAATGACGGACTGTGAACAAATACGGTAGTAGTAGTGGTTGGATTTACAGTATCCTGACAGTCAGGCATGGGAGGCGTGTAGAGGCGTGCAGGCAACTTTACAGGAAGCCCCTACCTGCCCCTTAATGACAGCTTAATGAAAGCTTAATGACAGCGTCTCCTAAGTGGCTTGATAGTAAATAGTATTATACCGCAAATACCCTGTGATGGTTTGACCATAAAACGCGGCGTGTCGATCGGCTACCGTCCCCTTCTGCGTCGAGCTGTGCACGATAACGGCGTCGTGACCCAAGCGGACCCCTTTCTAGCGTATCAAGAGGCAGCTCGGCGGGCTCTGACCTCCAGACTCCTCTCTGCACTCCAGAGACAAATGAGAAAGACAAATCCCCCGAGAGGCAGATTATCTTAAAGGGATCAGCCATGAGCCGTGGCCACCTTCACCCAGCAAAGCCTCTGTTGTCCACTTTCTAACAACACTAGGTAGTCGGTGTGTTGCTCTGGGGCTGATAAGCACACATACGCCAGGCCAGAACTGGTGATTGACTGAGAGCTACAGGAGAGCGGGGAGGATGTGAGGCGAGGTCAGGTGAGGTGAGGTGAGCATTGTCTCTATCAGACCATGCTGGACCGAGGGCTGAAATCGATGTATGTAGCATGCACCGAGTTCAGCACATTTAAACACGTACATATTCGTACGTATCATTCACACACACGCACACACGTGCACGCGCACACACACATGCACACACACACACACACACACACACGCACGCACACACACACACACGCACGCGCACACATGCACGCACAAACACACACGCACATACACACACCCACACACACAAACATGCATATTCAAATACATTCATGAACATAAATTCTCATGCACACGCAGAGGCACACACAATCGCAAACGCATGATAATGCGCACATATGAACACACACACACCCCCGTCGTAACGTACATTATTCACTGTTAGCATCCTATTATTTAACTAATCTAAGTAGCTCCTGTTAAAGCTAACTACTGGTAAATTAATTGTGAATATTCAAATAAGACAGATAACCTTTACATTAGGATTTGACAATTTCTTCTATTTGGAGGTTAACCTGTCCTGGAGCTGACACACATGTGGCCCGAGATTAGCCTCAACACTGTACCATGAGCTAGTATTGCGCTCCCCTTGCGCTCTGCATACAAAGACATATGTCCTGCATTGGCAGCCCACCGCTGGATGTCCTCCTTGGCATAGTAGCTGTCTGCTGGAGGATAAGGCTGTTTGTGTTTACTGCATTCCAAGTCAATATCTGAGTGGAGGAGATACCAGACATGTCACTATGACACCACAAGCCTTAGAGATGGGCTCTCGATGGGGACGCCATGACCCAAAACCCATGGACTCTGATCAGACGTCACGACCAAGACAAGGCCTCTCTCTGGTCAGCAGGGACATGGTGGAGGTAGACGACAGTTCAGGTCCAGAAATGGGCTCTGACGGGCTGTTCTACGCCAAGGTTTTCGTTGTCGTGTCCTTAGCACTGAGCTGGCACATTCTGCTGCTAGCTAAACGACCGCTAACGAAACAATCAGATAGTGTTTGACATAGTATTTGGCAACATAGCATAGGGGAGAGCACTTTGCTAGCAAGACGTCTGGCCTAAAAAACACTTGCTCGCTCGCACACACTCGCACATTCTTACATTAATTATCCATAGATTGCGGTTAGCTCTGCTTATGCCGTAGAATAGACTTTCTGTGAGAAGAAATAAATAAGGGAGCAATATGTATTTGTGCACTTTGATGTCCAAGCACTGTTAACAAATAATCATTGGTGATTTCATAAAGGGCTTCATTTGCCTTTTATTATTTAAGGATGATCAATGGTAGAGTGTGATGGCAGCTGTTAAAAGAAGAAAACGCTGAAATATAACAGTTCTGGGTGAAAACTCGAAATGCATTCCCCATTCATAGTGTCCACATCTATAGCCACTAGGGTAGCTCATTATAAAGCAAGAAGCAGGCCTTAAAAAGGTCAAATATATACGATTCTGACATTCTAACATCACCATTATAAAAATGTCCCACAGATAAGCTTTAAATGGTGAAAAAATGCTTACACACATTTAAACGGCATAAAGAAACCAACCCATACACATGCACGCAGGTCCACAAAGCATGCATGTTCATTTACTTGTACATTCACATGTCACACGTGCACACACACACACTCGCGCACACACACACACACGCACACACACACACACACACACACACACACACACAGCACACACACACACACACACACACACACACACACACACACACACACACACACACCACACACACACACACACACACACACACACACACACACACACACACACGCAATGGTAAAACTAAATGTGTCTTTGTGCAGTGACCTTTTTCGGATGCACTGTGTTCGCGTCCAGAGGATTACGGGCCCAGATGGCCATTGGACGAACAATGCCACACCTGCTGAGGGACATGGTGCAATCAGATCTCCCAGAAACAGAGAATAAATGAAGAATATGTACTGGTGGTAATCAATGGACAATATATGTGCTCACCTGTCCAAAGTCAAATCGCCTGGATGTAATATGACTAAGCTGACTAAATAATGTCAACTATACGAGATATGAGCCTCGGAAATACTATGCATCTGGACAGAGCACTCACGTATATTCCGTTAGTGTTAGCCTTTATTTACCGAATCCAAATGTTAATTGATGGATGAAAAGTTATTTAAAGCACTGCGGTATTTAAAATATTGTTTTCGGAACTTAAGAGATATGAATACAGTCAAGGCATCTTGAGACTGAGCCCACTGTCAGTTTTTCCCTTTTGTCCCATCTTTCAACGGTTGTTATAGACTCACCAGACTCCCTATACTTCTTCATAACAAGTAAAAGCGGTGATTAGTGTTCAATTTGAGCAAAAACAACAAATAGGCCCATTAGAATCCATTACGATGACATTCCGCAGAACTTTGCAAAACCTATCTTTTGTGAACAAAAACACCTCAACGTCAAACCCTCTACATCTCCATTTCTCTCTCTCCGTGGAACATGACTCAGAACGTGTCAAACGCACTGTGCAAATCGACAAGTCATTCACCCTCCATCTTAGTTTTTTCTGTTTTATTTCTACCACAGCCGCCAACTCTTTACTCTGGCCTCTGAGATATCTCACCTTAGTTGCCAGTCTTCCTCCACCTCAGACCTGCAACATCTGAATCCTGTCCTTCGTCAACCAAAAAGATAAATAAATATATATTTATATCTGATCGACACTCACAATCGGCGTTGTGACAGCATTCACCCTCTACCCAAGGAGAAGGATGTGTTTTGTAGAGGAAACTGTTGCTCTTGGCCTCCTGCCATCCACCATCAATCTGAAATAATAGCATCAGCGTTGATTTAATAGAGCTAGCGTCGCTACTGTCACAAAGATGACACGATGCACCGCGATGCTACAAGCTATATTTATTAGCTCCTCTCCGTAATACTACCGTGTCTGCTAAAGGGGAAACTGTCGCCATTTTTCAATAAAATAATTAGAAGGAGCACTTGGTTAGCAAATAATGAATGCAATAAGCGAGCAAAAAGTGAACTTGTTCTGTCTGGTAAAGTCTTTCTATTTTTATGCGAGGGGGAGGTTATCCAAAGCCGGGCCCGTAGCTGGACTAGCGTGACCCAACATAAAGCCGTTGCTCCCTGGCCCCGCACCTCAATGCATTACCTCCCGTGTTTCTGCGGCACTGAAATCAATGGGCACACTTAAGAGCAGCTTTGTGTGAAGGAGACAGGGTATTGTTTTAGCCAGAGACGAGCCGAGGTAGAAAGTTAATTTGATGTGCTCACAAGGTCATCAGCGTTTGTGAAGGTAACTTTGTCTTGCCTCTCTCTCTCTGTCGCCACGTTTTTCCCCTTTGCGCTTCAGCACAGGCCTATAGGATCACATTGTGCGCCAGCTAGGACAACCAACCCCACCGTTTTTGTCGAGTTGAATAAAAATGTGTTTTTTTGGGGGAGCTCTGACGTTTTGGGGACTAGCCAGCCCGATGGTAGAGCATGGGATGTCTATAAATTGTAAATATGGAAATTAACACAAGCTGAAACAAAAGCCCTGCAGTTTCCCCCTCCCTTCTCTCTCTCTCTCTTCTCTCTCTCTTCTCTCTCTCTCTCTCTCTCTCTCTCTCTCTCTCTCTCTCTCTCTCTCTCTTCTCTCTCTCTCTCTCTCTCTCTCTCTCTCTCTCTCTCTCTCTCTCTCTCTCTCTCTCTCTCTCTCTCTCTCTATTGTGCTCTCTCGTGCTCCCTCTCTTACTCACATGAGCATACAGTATACATGGAGTCATCCCCTTCTCTAATTTTGCCCTCTGGATTCACAAGCTTTAAAGGCAGTCCCGTGATATCAGTGTCATTTAGAATAAGCGTCTTAAATACAAATATGAATGTAGGCCAATGAGTGGGCAGCCCAGAATCCAATTAGCCATAATGAAAGCAATCTCTGGTAAAACGCAAAAGCAACCATTTTCATACAAAATTATGTTCCCTGCTTTAGAGCCATATAAACCCTGCCAGCTATAAATGTAAATATATATCTAAATTTTTTTTACACAATATCTATAACTCTGTATAGTATCGGTGTATTAAAATATTTAAGCAAACTTTATTTTCTTTTAATGATGGCACATCAGAACACATCGTAATCACTTTTTCCCGACCGGGTGGACATTTCACTGAAGTAATGTAGTGTTGCAGTGGTCCCCTGAATGGGCTCTGGTAAATTGTCCTTCTCCTCCACCTCCCACCACTGGGCCCAAACCTCCAACATGTATTTCACTCTATCTGAAAGCCTCATACTGCAGTGGGATGCAATGCAGTTTGGTGGAATAAAATATGACTAGAGTGCAGTAAAAAATTTGATTTAGGTCCCCTACGTTTCTCTGTAAAGTCAGCGTTCACGCCAGGGTTGCCTGGCCTTGGCTGATCTTTTAATGGTTCAGGTATTTGCTCATGGGTCCCTTTGCAGGGCACGACTCATTTGCATAAAGGTAACTCTCATCTCCCTCTCTGTCTCCCTGCAAACAACGATGACATTACTGTGATGCCATCGACATATATACCTTCCCAATGATGGCCCTTTTTTTCAGTGGAACACATCACTAATGTTATCGTAACAAATATTACTGAACGCACCTCTCTGACATGGTCAGGTTTGTTTCACCTCCGCTTACGGTGGCTTTCCAAGACAATTTGTACTCTCTATTTCTTTCAAATATCATCATACTTCCATGCCTTTTGGAGTGAGTCAGGCAAGTTGCAACACATTTAGGCAAACACAAGCATGTGAACATGTGCGGAAGGTAAGGCTGGGTCAGTATCCCAAATCGCTGGCCTCGGGCCAGACTTTGTTTGCCTACTTTCATATCCCCCCCGCTCCTCCACTCCTGTTGTATTTACTGCTGAAACTGTCTTTTCTCTTCGTCGTTCATTGTCTCTCTCCGCAAGTAAACGCACAATGTTATGTTACCTCCAAAGCTAAATGTTTTATTTAATTGCTTTGTGTTAGGGCCACTGCCATATCAGTATGACACCATTTACCTTTCCCTCATCCCATTAAGGCATGAGCAATAGAAAGGCATTCACAGATGGCCCGACAGTAATGTGTTTGTGTCGGCCTCAAAACCTCTAAAACAAACATTTCATGACGTGAATTACGAATGACTGCGACATTCAGATTGACTTCCAACCAGTGCAGCAAACCCTCCATTTTGTCCCTGCAAAATCTCTTGATTTCCCACTCACACGTTTAGTATATTGATGCTACTACTTACCCATGTCACAGTAACCCCAGATATGCTGTGAATACATTCACCCCAATTACATAAACACCTAGATATGCACAGCTGCCTTACACATGCGTCTGCCACTGAATCACTGTAAATGTGCTCTAGTCTAATCAGACACCAATGTCCCTCAAACCATCTCATATCCTCCTGGACCAATGGGGTGTGTGGAGGATAGTAAGTCCTTCAGTGTCTGTCACAGCTCTGGGAATAGATCAGAGATATCTCATGCAAAGTCATATAGAAGAGTATATGAGACTCACATTACACCCATGCACACGCATACAAGCGCACACGCAGCCACACACACACACACACACACACACACACACACACACACACACACACACACACACACACACACACACACACACACACACACACACACACACACACACACACACACACACACACACACACACACACACACACACACACACACACACATCCACCGCTGGCTTTGACACCACTTTAGACACTAACTCTATACTTTAACAGTACATATTAAAATATTTAAGAGGTACCTGCTATGGCAGCTATAGCTCTTTTTCCTAAACTAAGTCATAGTTAAACGCCGCAGGCTACCCAGGCATGACCTCGTTGGTAGGTATGCACTGCTTAACCAGGTGCTGGAGAGACACATCTCTGCTCATTATTTCTGCTGTCCATAAAAGTGAAGTATGAATTTAATGTGTACCGCTGTGTGTCCTAGTTAAAGGACAGGGATCCCAATGGTAAGTGGCTATATAGATGACCTCCCAAAGGCCAGGACACACACACGCAGACACAACAGCGAGCCGGTGTGGTGCTGGTGTCATATGAATGAGTGTGTTCTTCTCATGTGACCGCGTCCTACAGATGAACAACCGGTCCACGGGTGGAGGGAAGGTTTCATGAAGGTTTCCTCAACCTTTATCACCCCCAGCACCACCCGACCAAAACACCCACTATCATCATCACCAACCCCGCCCCCCCCCCCCCCACCATCATAACCACCCTCCCAACACCACCTTCACTTCCTCCACTCCTACCACCATCGACAGCCCCGAATCACCACCACACCACCTTACCAACACCTCCTCCTCCTCCTCCACCTCCACCCCACCAACACCACCTCTACCACCATCGCCACCCCCCCCCCCCATCACCACATCACCACCAACACCACACCTGAACCCCCAGCAACACCACCTCCTCCTCAACCACACAGACTGACGCCATCATCATCACTTTCTCTGTACCATTGTACCCCGGGATACAAACAGTGGGATTTGAGTATGACAAAAACCCTTCGTACAGTGCACCACCTCCCTCAACCTGCCGGTGGGCCAACTGAAGCAGATGGAGGACCTCCAGAGACACACCAACATATCTGGCCTCCTCTGGGGTGTGCCAGAAAAAAAACTGAAGAAGAAACAACCAACCTCAAGGTGTATATCAGACGCCGGGACAGGAATGTGTTTTTCGGGGTTTGATTCATCATCCCTCTGGAATGATGGGAGTCCTTACTTCCCTGTATACCAAAGTCATAACACACTGGAAAACATTCACCTCCGACTCCAGCGATACAAACCGAGGAGCTCTCGGCCCCTCGCACACCTTCTGCACTGAAACTGTCGGAAGGGGATACAAAGATCACTTTTCCATAATCCCCATGGTAGGATTGCGTCACCGTTGTTTATTTTCCGACATGAAGATATGAATGGAACATGGTAGAGGGTTTTTTTTATATGGCTACTGAGGCTTCTTTTGGGTCGGCTCCCAAGTTCACAACGCGACTACTTTAAGCCGGTAAGCCTGGCGGTGGCAGGCATCGGCGACTAAAGTTGTGAATGGAAACCAAATGTTTGCTGTGCAAAGTTGGTTTTCATATCCCACATAAATTAAACATTTGAAAGCTCCTAATCTGTGTTCTTAGTGTCTATGCTGCTTAAAACCAAACATTAACAATTTGCTGTTCCTTTAGAGTGTGTAAACAAGGGATATATGTTAAATGTCTCCAGAACATGGAGGACACATCGGGTTCTCCGCCCAGGAATAGGCCCCGGGCATGCGAATCCTTGATAATGCAAAATCTCTCTATTTCTGTATATATTTTCTCTCTCTCTCTCTCTCTCTCTCTCTCTCTCTCTCTCTCTCTCTCTCTCTCTCTCTCTTCTCTCTCTCTCTCTCTCTCTCTCTCTCTCTTCTCTCTCCTCTCTCTCTCTCTCTCTCTCTCTCTCTCTCTCTCTCTCTCTCTCTCTCTATATATATATCTCAGGTCAGATTGGATATAGAGTACTATAGATATAGAGCAGAGGAGTATCCTAAAGTCATTGTCAGGCATCAACAGTTCTTCCCACAGACAGACATGTGTACACACGCACACACGCACGCACGCACGCACACGCACACACGCACACACACACACACACACACACACACACACACACACACACACACACACACACACACACACACACACAATCTGCGACTGGAAAACCATAACAGCAGCATTAATTAAGGGACATGGTCGATGCCAAATCGGCATCTTGCTGGATTTGCTGTTTGTGAGACGTTTTTTTTTTTTTTATTCCACACACACTGCTGCTGCTATGTTGGACGCACATGTACTTAATTATCGCTTATTTTGTCTCCTACTGTATAACCGAAATATTGCTTGCTACGTATATTTCACACAAAGGATTTACAGTCCTACCCACTAGGACAAGGTGGGCGTGAGCTATGTTTTTTTTCTAATTGTCGACAACCCTTCACTGGAAAAAGGAAAAGAAAGATGGTATTACTAGACAGGCCTGTCCTCCTATTGACAGACAGATGGCAAGTTGAGTCGGTCTAGAAGCTACAGCTAGATTGCTCTGTCGCCATCTAAAGCCATCGAGTCTAGCCTAGTCCAAGAAGCAGCCATGACCACCGGTTTGCCTGGATCTGGCAGATCTAATGTTGTTTACCTGTTCACCAGGGTCTCTTGTTTGTAGTATTTTCTGCAATCCTCTCCAACCATCGCTATTGCTATTTTCTTTCTTCTTTTTTTATTTTTGCTTTTTCTGCTCTGTGGTAAGTGTCCTTGGTTCGCAAGAAAAGCACTATAGAAATAGTTATATAATATATATATATATTATACAATAAAATAATAAAGCATTTGAATGAAAATATGTTCACCTGTTGGAACAGCATTCCAATACCAAAAAATACTTTATGGTATTACTTATTTTTCCATCTTGTATGAAATGTTCACTTGAATACCACTCACCCGCACCCGGTGGAAAAAGATCACAGGTCTTTCTAAAGAACACAGTTACTGTAATTTGAAGTAGATGGATCCAATTACGTTTTTTTAGGAATCAAATAATTTTTGATATTCTGAAAGGCCAAGACAATCCTTGCCCTAGTCAGAGTGGATATCCCACTGGGCCTGAAACGCCCAGGACCATTATCTAAATTATCTCAATCAGCATGTTACTAAAATAATATCAGCGCTTGTTGTGTTTACAGGAATATATTATGACGTATATTCCCAGTATTAACCAGCAGGGCAGTCCTCAAAACTTCCACAGGTTTCCAACAGTTTTTCTTTTTCACCAACAACTTACAATTATGAAAGCACTGGATCAACTCCCTGGATCAACTCCCTGGATGCTTAGCGCCATAGTGTGCGAGAGTATCTTGAGTGTGCACGTGGATTTCCGAAGAGGCCGGTCACAGTGTTGTTGCTCTTGGCAAAGAATTACGAGAGAGAATCGCTGAGAAATCTGCCGGATTTCTGGGGCCCATTAATAGCCATTTTATGTAATCCGTGTGTGCAAATACATTCATACAGTCACACCGGCATGCACACACACACACACACACACACACACACACACACACACACACACACACACACACACACACACACACACACACACACACACACAACACACACACACACAAATACGTTTATCCAAAACAACTGAGAGTGAATTCAGATTTCATTAACGGTACACGGTAGAGGTAGAGGTACGGTAATCTTGCTCAAGGACCACGATAGTGAGACATTGGGGATTGAACTCAATGCCTTTTAGCCGGGAATCAAACATCCTAGCCACTAAACCATCCTGCCCCACAAGCATACATGTTCTAAACGGTACAGCGTGTGTGAGCGTGTGTGTGCCGTGTTTGTGACGACCACAGGAGTGTGTTGAACTTGAGCCTGTGTTGGTCCGCAGAGCTCCGGTAGCAAGGTGTTCTGCAGTGGGGCGGCGGAGGGAGAGTGAGACCTCTTCACCTGTACTCATGAAAACCACAGGGTGTGACCATGTAATGTTGAGGGAGTCATCAACTCCGCCTGCACACACACACACACACACACACACACACACACACACACACACACACACACACACACACACACACACACACACACACACACACACACACACACACACACACACACACACACACTGGCACGCAAGCACACCACACACACACACACACACACACACGACACACACACACAAACACATATAAGCTTGCACACACAAACCCACACACATGCACACACAAACACACACAGACAGGCACACACAGATGCAGACGCACACACTGGCCTGACCTACTTGCCTCTTAAGCCAAACAATTAACATTTTTTCAAGAGTTTTCTTTATGGCATCCATTTCCACTTCCCTTCCACAGGCGGCCATGCCAGGCAAACAGTGGGCTTCAAGCATAAGCAGTTTGGCATGAACACTTGAACCAACTCCAGTTAAACATGAATAATCAAGGCATGCCTTGTTCGCTCGGTCAAGCACGTCAGAATGCAAGCACAGGACAACAGACACAGGGACGGGCCAACGAAAGGGACGCTTCCCGGTGCGTTCTCAGCCTTTCAGCCCTTTCAAGAGCTGCTAAATATAGGGTAATTGCTCTAAAATGAGCAATGTTCCGGCGATAAATTTGTGTCGTCTTGTTAGTTTTCTTTTTCTGTTTTACACTATTTATGGCAGTTGTTGTTGCCATGCCGTGGAGGCATCATTCTATGGTCGATATTCTATGGAAATTATATTTTCAGAAATGATTAAGATATTCCTCCTGTGCGGCTGGCCTTGAAAGTACCTGCTCTCTCACTAAGTGTTTGGTACAATGCAAAGTGGAAAACAGCAAATTACCTATTTCCCACCACTATATTTATGAAAAAAATAGAAAGAAATAAGCAGGCCATTTGATTACAGCAGCCTTCGCCTCTGTGGCTGTGGGCCCCGGACCCAGGTTTTTAGGGAGCCAGGTGACTGAAGGCCTGGGCCACCTTCAGGAGCAGGTAACAGAGGGCAACAAGGCAGAGCACTGCCAGGGCCGAGGATGAGCTGCTGAAAACCTGGCCCGCCATCACCTGACAGCATTTCAGGAAGAGCTTCTAGGGAGCAGGACAATACAGGCTTTCAAATTCCAAGAAGCTCTGGCAAAGCAGATACAGTTTTAGTTTCAGTAGGCCGAGCATGGGAGCTGATGCTAATGTTGTTGTTGAGGTTGGTGTGTGCGTATGTGTGCATGCCGTGCGTGTGTGTATCAAAGATCAGCATCTGTTAATGAATAGCCCATCGATATATTAATGATTATTATCAAAGATAATCATTCATATTATACTTATTGAGTTGTTGTAGTAGTACTAGTTCATTGAGAAATGCCTTTGATGATGTAGTAGATTGGAGTTAATTAATGTCTAAAAATTATATTGTGGCATCTATTATTTGCTAACAAAGCAATAAAAGTACACATGCATCGACCTTACCACAACTGATGTTTTACACACTGCGATCGTTATGTATTCATAGACTGAGTGTTAAAAACAATTACCTAATGCCCTAACCATAACAGCTGGACAACAGCTGCCTGGTTTGAGATGACCATGGATTTCAGACTGCGTGAGAAGAGGCAGAAAGACTGCATTTATCCTTGACAATGTACCAGAGTATTCTAAACACCTGCAGCCTTTTGAAATCCTTTGGATTACCCCTCAACAAGTAGATAAAAGAGCTCAACTAGGATCGGGACATTCATAACATGAAAGCTGACAGAGAAATTATCTTTCTCTGATTTAATATACTCTTATCAGTTTTACTGCAAAGACAAATGCGAAAAAACGGCCAGTTCTAGAATGACTAACCCTAATACACAATCCTGTGCAATCTTTAAGGCCTTTCCTCCTTCCTCAACCCCTTATACCCTCCCTGTGGGGCCTACGTCTTCCCCTCAAACGCCCCTATCCAGAAGCCCACCGCCTCAGCTCGCTGTCACCACTGTTGTTGTGGTGTTGTGTGTCTTTTCTGTTGGGAAGGAACTCACAATGTACTGGGGGGGTGCGGGGCCGGGGCGCCCAACGTGCCACCGGGCGGAGGGATTTAATCAGGTATTAGCATCCAGCAGCGTCTGAATTAATCACATAATTTCCATCCATTCGTTTAGTGCAGGGACATACAATTAAATCATTATCGTTGTTCTCTCAGGAGTATGCCTTTTGGTCCATCTGCGGAACATTGAGCGTTGGCTGGAGTCCAGTGGCAGCCAGGCATTCTCTCTCTCTCTCTGGGTAGAGTGGTGTCTCTGGTGCGGTACATAAAGGACAGGAGCTGGAGCAACAGGCTCCAAGCAAAAGAAGGCGAAAATAAAACCGGTACGGATGAAAAAAACAATTAGATCGACCGCCGAGAGTAAATCTGGCGAGGAGGTTATAATACAGGAGAAGGGATCAGCGAAGAAAGGCAAGAAAAGAAGAAGGAAGTCATTTGGAGGTTTAAGAGAAAACACCCGACAGATTTTGTTGAATTAGAATGAAAGCAAATCACCCCCGCGCACAAAAGTGTGGGGGTGGGGGAGGACATTAAGGCAGTGTTCACTGGAGGTCATCGGGTTTGTATTTGGTAAATAATATAATAGAAAAGCTTAAGCGGATTTACCCCAAAAAGAGGGAGATTTTTTTAACTGAAGCGATTAATTTCAGGATCGCCTCAGGATAACTTGAATATGGTTCAAAGAGATTGGGAAATGTTTTCCTTTTAAAGAATGTGGACGGCAAGTAATCACAATACAGTATTCAGATGTCGGTTGGCCTTTCATTCCCGCATTACAACAGCAATCTCATGTAGGTAATGTATGCATTCAGTACTGTACTTTAGCCATTCCTAATAGATTCAGAGTGGTGGTCACAAGGTCATCTTTAATTGATTTGCTGTGTTTGAGAACCAAGGTCCAAGTATGTCTGAAAACACGGCACTTCAGTTTCGTGTGAGTCGATTCCCAAAGTTAAATCAATCCAAGAAAAAGATAAAAATCTTCTGTGATGCCCTTTTAATAAAAAAGAAAAACGTTTAGAGGAAATGAAGACAACTGCACCAGAGGCCTTTTTTCCCCAAAGTTCCTCCATGGCTTTGCTGCAACACTTGGTGCACCATGGTGACAGATGAATTTAAGTTAACCGCTTATTTTCAGCAACATATCTTTGCTTTAACCCATTTTAATGCAGTACATTAGGATTAAGAAATATCATTTAGAAATTACTCAACAGGGATTAGTATAAAACGAATGGAAAACATTATTCCTATTAGTTTAACTTCGCCAATGGTTTCAGAAAATAAAGATATGCTTTAATGTATGCCTTGAACTCACAGATTTCTTTTTAGCACAGACCCCTGGTGAATCCTATTGGTATGGAATACAGATAACTCTTCTAAGCAAATGCATGTCCACGTTTGGCTTGATCAAACAAATTAAAACGCAAACATAGCCTGACCTAGAAAAAGCAAACTACGTAACAAATTGCTGCATACAACATTTATGATAAGGAGGCAGTGGCTAAAGTTTTCAGTCCCACAGAAAAAAGAGAACCACATTGCATGAAGACGAGGAAGACTTATAAGTGTAAAAATATATATTTTGAGCCATCCTAATGACTCACAAATCAAGTTTTCTTATAGGCTGCTGGTCTACTGGGCATTGTATTCAAAAAAAAATTGCAATGCTTTCTAAATCCCCAGGAATGTTGAACGGAGGGGCCAAATAGAGCCAACAGTGAACATCTTGGGATACTTCCATTCAGAGCCTCAAAGAGAAGAGATTTCCACACGGGAAAATACCCAACAGGCATTAAACATAAGCAAAGTCAATTCTGAAAAACATGGGTGAAAAGGGTAACATTATCTTACCTGTGTACCTGTTGTTGGATGAGGCCAAAACCAAATTGATGATATGACAGTGGTGTGTGTATTAATGGATTCTCAAGTCTTCCCTGTTGACCTATTTCTAAAGAAGTGACGCGGGTCCAGAGGGCCACAGCTTCCTTAAATAATGTTCTCCAAGGCAAATACAACTTTTTAAATGAACTTCACTGCAAAAGCCCAGGTGAATATACACAACAGGTAGGTAATCACATGGCACACTTAAGTGCATGTCAGTGTGTGTGTGTGTGTGTGTGTGTGTGTGTGTGTGTGTGTGTGTGTGTGTGTGTGTGGTGTGTGTGTGTGTGTGTGTGTGTGTGTGTGTGTGTGTGTGTGTGTGTGTGTGTGTGTGAGATTGACTGGCTTGCATCCATATGTACCACCAAGCACTGTCATCTGCACTGACATTAGAACTAAGCGGGATCTCATTAGGACCTGGGTTGGCAGTGACTCTCCCAACGTTGCCTTAGCTGCTACCATATGGGCATTGCTTCTCTCTGGATACAAGCTTTGTTACACCTGACACATACACACTGAGTCAGTGTACACATCCCCTTAAAATTAAATACACAGAAGACACCAGTCAACTTCACATAACAAGGACCAGAGAGATGTCTGTGGGTGCACACGGCAGATAGCGATACTGTACATCACTAATGCCGCCAGGATTAAAATCATGGGCGGTGCCAATGTAATTATGTGAATGGAGCAAATTATTTAAGAGTGAGATAGTGATTGTATTGATTTAGTCATGACAATGGCCTAAAGTAATCATGATTGTTATGATAATAACTGAGAGATAATAGCTGAGAGATCCTCTCTTCCATTAGTCAAATAAATTCTATGTATAACAAACCACAATCTATTTACATTGCAGCTGTACCAGACCGGTACGAACAACTCTACCAGGGCACTGTACAACACTACTGTGACGGTCAAATTTACCAGAACTGTACCAGACTACTGTACCAGGGAACTGTACCAGACAACTTTACCAGGCAACTGTACCACACTACTGTACCAGGGAACTGTAATAGACAACTGTACCAGGCAACTGTACCAGACTACTGTACCAGGGAACTGTACCAGACTACTGTACCAGGGAACTGTACCAGACAACTTTACCAAGCAACTGTACCAGACTACTGTACCAGGGAACTGTACCAGACAACTTTACTAAGCAACTGTACCAGACTACTGTAAGAGGGAACTGTACCAGACAACTTTACCAGGCACCAGACTACTGTACCAGGGAACTGTACCAGACAACTATGCCAGACTACTGTACCAGTCAACTTTTACCCCACATCTGTATTGGACTAGCTAGTCTAATGGATCACTGTACTTAACCACTGTACTGGGTCATTGTATTTGACCACTGTATTGGACCACTATACTGGGCCACTGTATTGGGCCACTAAACAGGATCACGGTACCAGACCCATTTACCAGGCCACTTTACCAGAGCACTGTAATTCAACACTGGACAAGAAGCATTCTACCAGACTGAGTAGTGGACACAGCAGGTGCTTCTGTTCTGCTGTGTTGAACTATGATTGGCTAAGTCAGTGTTTTGCATCTCATTGGCATGACAACGAGGAGCAGCAGTGTTTAATGCGTTGTTATGGATAGACATGGTAACTCTTTCACTGTTTCAAAAGTTACTGAGGCACCATGAGAATTCTTTTTTTTCTTATTCTCTTGTCTCATATGAATGATAACAAAAAGATTTTTAAATATTTTTAAAAAGATAGCTTTTTTCTCCTTGCACAAACTTGTAGAAAGGGACTTGTGTATACAAGTGTCAATATTACATTTATTTGCTAATAAACAACAGGTACTGTTAAAAGAAAGCATTATGTAACTGCTTTCAACAATATTAATCTGTTTCTCCTAGCCTAGTTTATGGACGCTCTATTGACTTTAATTCATCCTGTTGATAATAGTAAATCCATAATTCTTTCAACTTTGGGCCCAGAATATGGTTAAATCGCAAAAACAATGGTCCCAAAAGTTATCTTGACATTTTGGCTGCTATCAACTCTTATTCCCGTTTGGATCGGGCTCCCCATAAGAAACTGTTTATTTAATCAGTTTGGTAACACGAGATTGTAATCAATCATTTCTAATTCATGATACTTCCCAATAATAGAACAGGGAGATTGAGTTAAAATATACTACACTGACTACATGTGTACATGTGTTGCACAAGTTCGAAACTAGACGTTATGTTTATATGAACACCTTTTGTGTTGTTGTGCATACACTGACGACTGATAAGGAGGAAACTTTGCCTTTCTGTGAGGCAGAGGGTGAAGCAGAGGGCGGCGCCAGCAAAGATGGTGTTGTTGTGGTCACATGTTGCACTTGTACTGTAACAATGACCTGGACTACATTTACTAAGTTCCTGGTCCCCCGGCCAGCTTCACACTGGCTTCATCCCAAGCTCTGCTGTGACTGTTGTTACATTGCACTTCTCAAATACTCTTAGTTCCTCGCTCACTCTCTTGTTTGTAGCTACAGGCGCTCCGTTCACCCAGAGCCTTGGGTATTCTCAAATATAATTACAGAAATCTGCACCGCAAAAAAAACTCAATACATATACTCATTAACCTTAGCTAAATTAAACAAACCATAACACAGACTGGCTGGTTTTACATCAGGGACAATCAAACAAAATTGTTCAGGGAAAATACGTTGCCAAAATACAGTGTCAAAGAGGGAACACAAGTCGACAGCATTAGCCTACATAACCTACCTTGACATGTTGTCCACGATGCAGCCCTGCCCCAGGTAGCCCTCTCCCCTGGCTGACATCGCACCCTGGGCCATGCCTGGCCGAGACTTCCACGATTCCATTAACGCTGTTACGGGGGAAATGAGGTTCAACAAAGGATTGGACTGGTCCCTTACATCATTCCGCCCAAAAGACATTGTTCCTTGTGCTCCGACCTGGTAGTGGAACGAGTGTCCACCTGAATTAACCCCAACAATGGCCGACGGGGTCATGCCGCTGTTTTCTTGGTAATAGCTCCCATCAATGGACTCCTGCTTAACACCTTTAGACAGTACATTGTTGAGGAAACCTTCTGATTCATAGTTGCCATTCATGGAGGAGATGGGGGGTCCTAAAATACCGGAAAGACTGTATTCGTCTATGTTATTCCTCAGGGATAAATAGGTTGTCTCCGATGCGGGGAAGAGGCCCAGAGACCGAGGCTGCTCGTTATACAGTGGCTGATTCATGCAGTCCTCATCTTTGTTGGGCTCACTTTTTATCTGCGTGATATAGGCTGTACCATTTCCACTGCACTTTGAGCTGCCTAAACACATGCTCCTCAGGTCAGTCCCTGGTTCATTTTTTATGTACTTCACCATCCCCATGTGATCCAGGCCCACGTTAAAAACCTCCCCGTCGACCATCTCCACCTTGGGGAACTCAAAGTTCTTGAAGTCTGGGTCTTTTGCCAGACCCGCCGCTTCGGGGCTGTTGGTGTCGTTCTGCACCAGCCCCAGTCCACTGGCGGGACTGGACATGGGAAACCCGCCGAATGAGAGGTTGCGCGGGCTGCCAGTCGCCATGGAACCGCCCGCAGCGGGGCTTGAGATGGACGACCTCACCGTGCAGCTGCCGGCCGTGACGTTGCCATTGCTACCGGTTGGGCTTGAGACAGATGACCTCATGTTGCAGGTGCCGCTGCAGGGGGGCGGGGACCTCACGCTGCCCATGCTCTGTGGACTGGACATGGGCGACTTCATGACGTTGAGCGGGCTGGTGAGAGGCGGGGATCCCACCGTGCTGGACTCCACTGGGCTACACGTGATGGAATTCCTGCGCTGGACGTGGCCCAGTATATGCGGGACGGAGGGCGCTTGGCTGAGCGGGCTGCTGATGGAGGAGCGCGCCGGGCCAAAGCACGTGGTGGGACTGGTTGTGGACGACACCATGTTGCTGCTGCTGCTGCCACCGCCGCTACCGCCACCGCCGCCGCCGACGCTGTGGCTGGCGACGGAGCTGGACGTCTGGGGACTGCAGCTGAGAGAGGACACCTGGGAGGAGGCGGCGCTCACCTGCTGAGGCCCGGAGGCGGTGCAGTCTCGAGAGGCCGCGCTGCACTGCGGGAAGCCCAGCGGAGGGCTCTTTGTCAACTTTGTACACTGGTTGCCCTCCAGGGGGCGACCGCACCCTGGGTAGAACTTCCCGGGACTGGTGCTGCCCCCGTGTTGGCTGAAGCCAAAGTCGGCCTCGCGGACCGCATTCATGTACAGGCCCATGGACTCGGCCACAGTCTTGGAAAGCTCCTTAGAGTCCATTTCCTGTTTGCGACTATACAGGGAGTTGTTGAGGAGAGGCAGAACAAAAGGCTGGGCCTGGCTCAGGCGAAGCACCGGGGGCTCCAGCTTCTTGGTGTTGTTCTCCTTACAGTCAGCCGCTGGGCTCCCAGCTGGACAGTTGGTGTTGGCTATGTCCATCAGGATATCGTTGCTGGTTGAAGCGGATTCTTGGGTGCTGCAGCAGTACTCCATGGTACTGGGGATTTGGGGCCACCTGCTCTCAGCTGTGTTGTTTCCATCAAAGTAGATTTTGTGTGTTTTGGTCTCCATCACCACGTCATCGGTTTACCTGATGAGGGCCAAGCGATGACAGACAAAGAGAAAAAGTCAGGTAAACTGTGAAACAAACATTAGTTGTGTTGCTGTGACAGGTGTAATAAGCGGTTGCCATGGAGGAAGATTACTTAAGAAATGTAATTAGAGTGTGACCACAAATCACAAAAAAGGTAAACAGCCTTTCTTTGAATTTAAATTGGAGCCATTAAATAGAAAATAGTAGTTATAGGCAGATCCACCAAGCAGCATTTAATACTACTAAAAAAAAAAGGCAATACAAGCTGCAGCACAAGTGATACTTTTACCCACAACATTTCTGGGAAAAATTAGTTTTAGGAATAGATGGCCGTTATCGCTGTACAGTAGCATATATAATAAATCACATTAAGGGAAACGTGTGGCAAGGGTTAAGCGTATCTGTGACGTAGATGTGTGATTTTGTTTGGATCGCCACCCTTTGTTCCGCTGGATTGGACAGCAGTCAGATAGAACGACACCAACTTCATCATGCTATTCATGGATTGGTCCAAATGCTGTCACTCAATAGTTATTGCTCTTTCAGCCACAACAAATCTGCGACGATAGTTGAAAGGTTGTTCGGACGCATCGAAAAAAACGAACTAAAATAAGTAATAACCTACATTATTTCTTTTTTACCACCCTAAGAAGTATAGCCCACTCATTTTATAGGTCACATATCCTAGGGTTATAATAATAGCCTTGGCTATATTTTATCCCTAAGCGTAACTACCCCTGTCAAAGAAATAACTGATGTGCGCAACACAGATATACAACTTTCTTCTGCCCTCGCTTAATAACTTAGTCGTCACCCTAACATTCAACATCTGCAGTTGTTCTCAATGTGTCAAGGAATATGTGAAAACGTGATAAAAAAAAAAAGCTAAATGTAATAACCTTGAGCCTTTTAAATCCTTACCCAAAATATGTTCTACATATTAAAACGTCCATATTATTAGCCTACTGTTATTAGCCTATAGCGTATCCATGATCATAATTACTAGTTATCGTGTTATCAGTATTAGCAGGCTATTAATACACGAAGTAAATCAACCAGCTTGCATTAGAGGCTAACCGGTCGCCCAGCCGCGAGCGTTCCCAGTTGAAAGTTACGGATTCTCGAGAGCCCACCGACCTAAGCGACACATGCAGTTGTTACCGTCCTTATAACCGCTATAGTGGTCCCTTCGCCGCCTTCCTTCGTATTGTGCGCAGTTTAATTCTTCAAGCAAACATTTTGCACTCTGTCCTTACCTTAATTACGACATTCAGACTTGTCAGGTGGCTGGGTTGCTGGGCAGCAATAATCCAAAGGAGAAAAAAAGACATGCAACCTGGTCAAAAGATATTCCTCCCGGGGCAAGAATGCACTGTTCTACTCTTTCGAGAATATCTACTAGTTTCAGTTTGACAGCTGAGGACATAGACTGCTGCGTATATATATGACTGCTGCTGATTCTCAACTGCAAACCGATGTTCCAAACAGGGCGACAAGAGACAGCGACGGATTTGACAACAGAGGCAAGTGGTTTTACACAATGTCCATGATCTACGGATAGTTTAATCTCGCCTTTTAGATTAAAATAAAGCCCCTAATAAAACAACGAAGGAGTCGGTCGGACTTGCAGTGAGCGCGACGTCATTCTGTGCACATGGACCCTCCTACTGCAACGAGTGCAATACAAACTGTAAACGGGTCGAGAGCCCATGGTGTAGAGCGGAGAGAGAGAGGGAGCGAGGGAGAGAGAGAGAGAGCGAGCGAGCGAGCGAGAGAGAGAGAGAGAGAGAGAGAGAGAGAGAGAGAGAGAGAGAGAGAGAGAGAGAGAGAGAGAGAGAGAGAGAGAGAGAGAGAGAGAGAGAGAACGAGAGAGAGAGAGAGAGAGAGAGCGCGAGGAGAGAGAGAGGAGGAGGAGAGGAGAGAGAGAGAGGAGGAGAGAGAGGAGAGAGAGAGAGAGAGAGAGAGAGAGAGAGAGAGAGAGAGAGAAGAGAGAGAGAGAGAGAGAGAGAGAGGGCGAGAGAGAGAGAGAGAGAGAGAGAGAGAGAGAGAGAGAGAGAGAGAGAGAGAGAGAGAGAGAGAGAGAGAGAGAGAGAGAGAGAGAGAGAGAGAGAGAGAGCGAGCCTGAGGGAGGGAGGGGCCATCGCCTAGTTGAAGACTCCTGAGCACAGGTAGCCTACACCGTGGGGCTGGACGCGAATATAGGGCACGCTGTTCGGTGTAGCAACTATGTTCACCGTCACATTTAGCGTCATGCATTCTCGAGGAATCTGTGCACCACAAAGTAAAGCCGTGAGCGTCTGGAAACCGCTATGGTTCACTTACTGATGATTCGTCTAAAAAAAAGAAAGATTCATGTTTCGCATGCCTAAATCGTTCATGAAATATTTAACCTATTTTTATAAGCTTGTCCCCTTTTCCTGACATACCGCAGTTGAATAAAAGAAAGTGTCACAATCAGAAAATTATCGACTAGGGCCTCTATATCGCCTACGGAACCTCAGATGATTATTTAGGAAGAGTGCTGATTTCAATACGATTCTTTTTCAATGACAAATAATAATGCTGCGATTAAATAGCTTGTTTCTTTAAGTAGTGAAATTAGGTCTTAAAGGTTAGTCCATTAATGCTGAAATGTCCCACTAGGTGGTGCTTTACCTCTTGTTACAGTTAGGAGAAGCAGATAGACATCCTACTTAAAATACATGCCCTGCTCTACAATTGGAATTATTAGGCTTTTATTTTGTATCTGAAAGTATATGAAGTGTATTTATTATTATACTATGCTGAATCGTATCACTTACTATTGTGAGTTATATTGAAAAAGTAACTTACATTATGATACAGACTTTTTCCCATTGGCCTTTTATTGATCGATTGATTAAGTCAACGTCATATATTCTACCCTGCAGAGCCATGACAACAAACCTAACCTCAATGTTCCCCTCCCCTCCTGATGTTTCATCCAAATCTCTTTTTCGTAAATGTTTTCAAGTAGGCCTTCTACTTCTACTGCTATTACTATATTACTACTACTACTACTACTACCACTACTACCACCACTACAACGACTATGACTACTACTACTAAAGATTCTAATTATACAAATCATACTATTATTGATAATGATAACAATCATAGTATATTTTTATGAACAATAGTGTAGCCTAATACGATGTTGACAAACCAATCTGATGGTCTATCTATATTGTGGTCCGTCTTGTTGTCTATGTTCTTGTCTATCTTGTTGTCTAACTATCTGGTGTTCAATCTATCTTGGGCTCTATACATCTATATTCTGGTCTATCTTGTGGTCTATATATCTGGGGGTTTAACTTGTTGTCTAACACCAACAATAGGGGTAGTCACTATAAGTCCTAGAGTTGATTTTTCGTAAGGTTACACCCAGTGTTAGTGTGTTTGTATGATAGCATTGCCAAATGAAGGAAGCTGCAGTCTACTGCACCATGGCATGCACCATGCTGCTAAGGCTTGTCTAGCACCCTAAAAATGTACTTAAGAAATTGAAACCAAGCTACATATGTACGTAAAACAAACAAATATGTTGGTTTATATGTCTCTTATTTGTTCTTTCTTTCTTTCTTTCTTTCTTTCTTTCTTTCTTTCTTTCTTTCTTTCTTTCTTTCTTTCTTTCTTTCTTTCTTTCTTTCTTTCTTTCTTTCTTTCTTTCTTTCTTTATTTTTAAGCCTCATCCCACAGAGTGGTTCCCAGTCTCCTCCCATCATCACCATCACCACAACCACCACCCCTTCCTCCACCACTACCAGCCCCTCCACCACCAACTTCACCACGACAACCCCCTCCCCCCCCCATCTTCACCGCCAGCACCTCCGCCTCCTCACGCCCCCATCAGCATGACACATCACAGTCAAATCTCCAATTTCCCATACCCATGGCGTGTCAGACACAGACGAGAAGTTTTCTGACAGCTTATCCTGTCTCGTATCAAATCAAAATGTTTCCACATTCTTTTTTTTTTTCTTGAGAGTTTGTACAACAAAAAACTAAACAAAAAAATAAAAAAGAACAGGAGGGTAGGCTGTGGAATCGTATGCCTCACTTTCAGCCAAACAGCCGAATTCTCAGCCAAATCAATAATATTCACGTGGCAGAGACTGCAGGTAGCAGATATCCATATACTCTAATGTGGGGGCTCTAAGAATAGATTTTGGCAAGGCGGGAAAAAAAGATTCCTTTTGGATGAGATGATGACAGTGATTAGATCCAGGCATCTCCTCCCGGTCGGACGGAGGAGAAGAGGACGGTGGTGGAGCAGGAGACAGCTCCACAGACACGACAGAGAGAGAGACGGAGAGAGAGACGGAGAGAGAGACGGAGAGAGAGAGGCAGAGAGAGGGAGGGACATGCATTGTCGCGAGGGGGGGAGAGGGGGGGGGTTGCAGGTGAATTGGAGCATGCTAACTCTGAAACAAAACATTCCTCCACAGAGCAGACAAAACTCAGTCTCCTCCACCATGTCTTGTAATTACAGCAGTTGGGTTTGCCTCAGTGGAAACACCGCCATCGTCTTCACTCTTCCTCCAAAGACCCCTTCCGTGGTTCACTTTGGGGGAGCATAAAGGGTTTGTTTTAAAATACGTATATTTGCCGTATATTTCTCGTGTACTTTCGTCCAAGCCATGCAGTGTTGAAGAGAATGTCGGACTTGCTGCTTCACGCATCATCAAACATCCACGTCCTTCTGTTCAGCTGATTGTGTGAGGCAACGTATTGACTCTACTGTTGCCCTTCATGTATTCCCATTGTTAGGTACTGGTAGGATGCGATAGGTAGGATGCAAGTGGTTGATAGCTGTAATGGTGGTTTGACTCCCAGCCAAAATGTAATGCATTCAAACCCCAGTGTCTGCAGTCCACCTGTAGGCCTCTTTAAGCACCCCGCCCAAACCCTACCTGCTCCTTAATGACATGTATCTTCGGAGGTCATTTTCGATGAACAAAATAAAAATGGTTGCATGCAAGATCTCAGAAACAGCCAAACAAACAAATAAATCCATCCATCCATGCACAGCAGCACTCGTATACGTCAGCCCTCTTAACGACTGGTTACTACTACGTTGCTACGTTCAAGAGGGTCACCACGATTTGCTGAGAAGTCCGCCAGCCACCAGGAAACTCGAGCAGTGGGACAGTAAGACCCTGCCTCGCCAGGGTTTAGATCTGGACGTGATTTGAATGACCCATGGTCATTCAAACGCTATACGGTGATGGTTTGTGTGAATCTGTGCACTAGGCAAGATGACAAAACGTCCAGGTGGTAAATACGCACTGCAATACGGGTAAGAACACAACGTTTTAAAGTTTGAACACCGCAAGCCTGATAACATTTGGGCTCGTCAAAGTATTTTATCGAAGCAAAGTGAGAGCTAGGCAAACAAAGCGTAATTAATCAAATTGTTAAGGAAAAACAATGTGTTGTTGATTTTCGTTGTTGTTGACTTTTACATTTCTATTTTTATTTTAGAATTTGCTATTGTTATTACTTAATGCTAAGCCATCCATCTACATGTATATCTTTTGTATTATTTTTTATATAGCATAATGTATAGTCTTTCTTGTTGTAAGTATGTTGAAACAACTTATATTATTTTTCTGCCTCCCATGTCGTATTTTTTTTAAGCCAAACCAAATAAATAAACGGAATAAATGAAATTCCCTTCCCCACACACATTTCCTCAACTTTACGCTCAAACACCAAAACGCTGTACATGTCTGTTTGCAACAAGGGATCTGTAATTCACCTAGTGATTTTTTTTTAACTCTTGTTCTTTGGTAAAACAATAACTAGTCATTGAAAACACCATTGAACATCTGTTTGATTATTTGAATGATTTCCCCTTATTGCGCTGCTTTGAAAATAGCTGTGTCAAATAGAATATTAGTGAATATTGCTTGAGTGTGTCGTGACATTCCGGCTGTCTGCTATTGTGTGGATGGCGTGGCAGTGGGAGGTTAAATAGGCTCGTTAAGTAGCAACTGTTGGGGCCAATGACAGATGCTGATATAACATCCATGGCATTAATTGGAGGATACATCAGCTTACCCTGTCACACTTTAGCATACCCTGTGTAGTGTGTGTGTGTGTGTGTGTGTGTGTGTGTGTGTGTGTGTGTGTGTGTGTGTGTGTGTGTGTGTGTGTGTGTGTGTGTGTGTGTGTGTGTGTGTGTGTGTGTGTGTGTGTGTGTGTGTGTGTGTGTGTGTGTGCGTGTGTGTGTGTGAATGTGCATGTATGTGTGGGTGCATGTGTGCATGAGTTTGTGTTTGTTTGGG
>OLKM01000723.1:183373-230873 GCA_900291075.1 Melanogrammus aeglefinus
ATGAAGACGAGGGAGAGACAGTTGGAGCGTGAAGACGTATCTCCTGGGCATTCATGGACGCAGGCGTTGAACTCGGGCTCAGCCATTATTCAGCGGGGCTGGTCTCCGTCTGGAAAGTGGCAACTTGGCGCTGTTGTGGGCGTCGCGGCGGTGGCAAGAGAAGTGGCTCCATGTGAAACTCCTAAGAAACGGCGAGACGCGGCCAAGGTGTAAATTTATTTCCCCCTAGCCGCACACTCCACACACCAAGGTTAAAAACGAGTGAAAGTTTGAAAGAAACCTGTGAAGTTTCTCATTTCCTAAAAGTTACCATTTGTTGGGGAGAAAAAAAAAGGAGTAGAGCTGAATGAGAGACTTGTGCTAGCCGGGATCATAGAGATCATTCAACCCTCCCTGGGACGGCAAAAGATTGGAGTAAGAGACTGATGTCTTTGGTCCCTCCTGAAATCCCTGCTATCAAACATAATGATTTCGCTTCGGTCTCCTTCTAGTTGTTCCTCGCAGGCCAATGATGTAATAGAGCGGCTCTAATAATCAATAGTAAAGCTCTGTTCCAACATCTCAACACACTCAAGGCTGTGTGTGTGAATGTGTGTGTGTGTGTGTGTGTGTTGCGCGTGCGTGTATGTGTGTGTGTGTGTCTGTGTGTCTGTGTGTGTGTATGTGTGTCTGTCTGTGTGTGTGTGTGTGTGTGGTGTGTGTGTGGGGGGGTGTGGTGTCTGATCTGTCTGTATGTGTGTGTGTGTGTGTGTGTGTGTGTGTGTGTGTGTGTGTGTGTGTGTGTGTGTTGTGTGTGTGTGTGTGTGTGTGTGTGTGTGTGTGTGTGTGTGTGTGTGTGTGTGTGTGTGTGTGTGTCTATATCTCAACTAAAAAGGGGGCTAACTTTTCTCGGAGCTGGCAGCCACCTATTTTACCCCCGGCTAGGTAATAACATAGGAATTCCTGAAGGCAGAAAAAAGAGCCTTTCCAACACTCAGTCTGAGTGGTGGTGGTGGTAGAAACTTTTAGGAAGACTTTTATAGTAACTCTATACTATAAGATAAGCGATGGAAGATCTGGCACATAATATGGCTTCATGGGAAAGCTAAAATGGGGTCACAATGCAGGACCCTTTAGTGACCATCTTAAAGGCTTTTTGGAACAAATATTTGAAATGACGTTGCACACAGTCCATCACGCTGACACTAAAGTATCCACACCCCTCCTGATATCTTTTCCTATAAAACACCCCAAAAAACTGAAGCTTCCTGTGTCTTATATCCTTCCTCCCATCTGATATCCTCTCCCTGACACAATACTACCTTGGGCCTGTCGACCGGCGTCCAACGAAACCATTAGCACCATGTTACAGAAGTGTCACGTTGAACCGTTTTGACCTCGGTGCAGCCTCCATAGCTTCCATAGCTTCCATCGCTTCTCTTTTTCCATTGTTGTCTCCATGTTATCTCCCTACAGCTTGTTAAAACGGGGCACCCGTGCCAAGTGAACAGGCCAAGTCGTCCTCAACAGCCAATCCACATTAGTTACAAACTAGAAAAGTTGCTAATATTTTTTTTCCCACCATCGTCGCCCAGAGTGGTGCATGTCCTCAAGCGCCAGACAACACCTTCTGTTTGCCTTCGATTGGCCGCGCACTACATCACGCACGTCACAATACTCACGCCGAACCAACACTGATCTTCTACAACTGTGCCCACTTATTTTAGTTTCTTTTGTATTGTCTTTACTGTAGCCACCTCATTATCTCAGCGGTGGGAAGAGGGAGAGAGAGAGAGAGAGAGAGAGAGAGAGAGAGAGAGAGAGAGAGAGAGAGTCTTGAGAGAGAGAGAGAGAGAGAGAGAGAGAGAGTCTTGAAAGAGAGAGAGAGTCTTGAAAGAGAGAGAGAGAGAGAGAGAGAGAGAGAGAGAGAGAGAGAGAGAAGAGAGAGTAGTAGAGAGAGAGAGAGAGAGAGAGAGAGAGAGAGCGAGAGAGAGAGAGAGGGAGTCTTTAAAGAGAGAGAGAGTCTTTAAAGAGAGAGAGAGAGAGAGAGAGAGAGAGAGAGAGAGAGAGAGAGAGAGAGAGAGAGAGAGAGAGAGAGAGAGAGAGAGAGAGAGAGAGCGAGAGAGCGAGGGAGAGAGAGAGAGTCTGGAGATTCAGATCCAGAATCTCCCTTGAGGAGAGGGAAGCAGCAAGGTCTTCAGCACAGCCAAAGCAGGGGGGAAAGCCACTGTCTGTTTTATGAGTGTGTTGTTAATTCTGAAAACAAATGTACGTGCAACTATCATCAATTATGGATGTTTTGTCTGAGGATTTCAATATAAAAGCTAAATGAATTAAGGGTTTTCTCTAATGAGTTAACACACCAAAAAGATTGTCCCCCAAAATAGAATTTCTAAACCAGAAATATAAATGATAAAATTATATGTATTTACATATTTATTCTAAATGTTAAACTGTTATTCAGGTTGATCGTTGCCCATATGCACTTCCATTTTTGATTTTAGATGACATTTGAAGGCCAGATGAATCATGTCGCCATATCACGTTCTCAGACATGTAGTAATAAGACAGTCAGTTGTTTCTTTAGCTATATGCACTTCTTTGAAGTTCTAAATATCGACAATAATTCCCAATTCCCATTATGCATAGTCCCACAGTATGTCAACAGTGTTCCTTCAATGCCCAATTTAGCTTACAGGCTATTGCTTTTTGCTACAATAGATTGCGTTGCGCTACTCCCCTTAGGCTTTTGCCTGTGGTATATTGAACATGCACATGGGTATCCTTCAGTTTAACCATTCACCCTCTTCAATTGTGCAGAACAAAAACATATCCATCAAACATATAATGTTAAATGCATATATATATATTTGTAACTAGTATACTTGAAAAATATTTGCATGGATCTATTTCAAATATTTGATGATTGCTTTTGTACTATTTATCCTTTTAGCAACGATTTAATCAAAATATTTCTCCTGAATGAGGTGAGATGTTCACTGAGGTGATGATTTAATCCTCCATGCAGGAGACACATTTACCATCAAGAAAAACACCTGACATCTTAATCACAATCCATGTCAACGACTGCACCACAGTTTCAAGGGATAACAAAATAAACGCTAACACCTCGACGTTGCAGTATTCACATCCGGTTGGGTTGAGTGAAGCGTTCAATCTCCCTTCAATGAGAAACCCCACTACCGTGCAAAGGCCTTGTATGCTACGAGCCGTGATGCCTGATGCAGGTACGCTACGATATACTCTACTCCTGACCTGTCACTCCACATCGCTCCCTCCCCGTGAAACACTTTGCACGCTCAAATCACCGTCAATTCGACCCACTTAACCGTCGTCTATTGCCCGCAACATGTCAACTCCTCCGCGGCTGAACTGCTCCATGCTTGGGCCGCTTCCTTTCCCTATAGTGCCCCCGAGGACCCAGAGCGTTGGTCTAAAGCGAGCGGGACAACAATGCCGGTCCTGTTATACTCTCTGGCGGTCATCTAAGAAGTAACCGTCGGCATCAGAACTCCTCCCCACCGAAACAACAAAGTGTTATAACCTTAGCTCTTGGGATCTAAAGTATGTCCTAGTGGTGACCCCGTGTGAGATCATTATGGAGTTGTCACCGCTGCTCTCAGCTTCACCCCTGGAGGAGCCCCTGGCTCTGTCTAAATGAAAGGCTTTAAATCATGATCTGCTGCTGGGGTGGAAGGTTGCTCGTGCCCCCCCCCCCACCCATCCCCTCCACACTCCCACTTCACAGTCTGCTGGTCAGGTTGGTAGGGAGGTGGAGAGGTTGGCTGGGGGTGGTTGGATGGGGTGGGGGGGGGGGGGGGGGGGTGGAGTTTGGTGGCTAGTCCGACAGGTCATCCAATGGCAATGACAGATGGCTTTTTATCAAGGTGGGGGGACGGGGACAGGGACAGGGCCGGGAGGGGGCTGTAGGACGATGGTGGGAAGAGGAACGCTGGGAGGCACTTGCCAAAGGAGCTGATATTTATCAACTAACTGCCTGCCAGCCTGGATAGACGGTGGTGGTGGTGGTGGTGGTGGTGGTGGTGGTGGTGGTGGTGGTGGTGGTGGTGGTGGTGGTGGTGGTGGTGGTGGTGGGTGGAGAGAATGGCGAGGAGGAAGAGCGAGACACATAGACAGACAGAGAGCAAGACAGACAAAGAGAGAGATGGCGAGAGAGAGAGAGAGAGAGGGAGAGATGCAGCGGGAGAGCGAGGGAGGGAGTTCAAGAAAGGGAGTGACAGAGAGAGGGAGGGAGAGAGAGCAATAGGAAGAGAGGGAGAGACAGTGTGAGATTGGGTAAGAGAGAGTGGCAGAGAGAGAGGAAGAGAGAGACAGGTTAAGAGAGATGTAGAGAAAAGTATTGAGAGAGAGAAAAGAGAGAGAAAGAAGGAGGTAAGAGGTGTAGAGGGGTAGAGTAAGAGAGAGAGAGAGAGAGAGAGAGAGAGAGAGGATTTGACAAAGTAGAAGGGAGGATGAGTGGGCGATTTTAATTAACTATTCTCCCAACAGCGTCTGAAATGTTAAAAGAATAGACATGAATTCAACCTAAAGGCGTATGGTGCTTATTGCCTTAGTCTCCCACTCAAACCCCCCATCCGCCCTCCCTCCCCGCCGTCCCCCTAGACAGTCTCTCACCAGATCTCTATTCAACAACACATGGGGACGTCCGGAGACTGAGACAGAGCCAATTAGAGGGAGCTCTGATGAAGAGGGAGATATGGAACACAGGCTGCAGGATGTTGTACTATTTTCCCAACAGACGGGACACTGTTTATGCCGCCATTATGTCCCATGATGCACCTGGGCACACCTTCTGGCCAGTCGCCAGATTAACCTAAAAACATTTAATTTAAATGTATTCATATTAAAATATATTTGCATATTCAATAAATAAACATTATTGGATTTTATTATAATATAAAATATGTATATATATATATACAGTATATATATATAGATAATATTATTATATATATTTACTTTTAGAACAGAACAACCCAGCAAATTACGTGTCCTTTCACAATATTTTTCAATATTTTTGTTAATTTCAGCTTAATGCACCTTTATTTGATATATGTAGATTATAACAAACGTATCTCACATTGTACAACAGCATGGAACAATTATTTGTCTTTTTCAATGCTATTACTCAATGCATTTATTTATAAAATATATTATTGTATGTAAGTGGGGCAGTGCATTGTATCGGAAACAAACTGCCTTCAGGGGAAAATATGCAAACGTGAAGCAAATATAAAACAGCTTGCTAAAGTGTTTGAAATTGAAAGGTAAAGACATCATAAAGTGGTGTGAACATTTGCCTTGGTAGCCCCTCCCACACACATGCATATACACACACACACACACATGCACACGCACACGCACACGCACGCACACACACACACACACACACAGACACACCCACACACACAGACATACACACACACACACACACACGCACACACACACACACAGACACACCCACACACACAGACATACACACACAGACATACACACACACACACGTACACGCACACACACACACGTACACGCACACACGCACACACACACACACACACACACAAGCTTCCACCACCCTGCAATTCATGCATAACAGATGACACAGTTACAACACAATGAAAAGAGACACACAGGCACACACACACCACACACAAACGCATACACACACATAGCACACGACGGTACTGAATAGAAACACACACACACACACACACACACACACACACACACACACACACACACACACACACACACACACACACACACACACACACACACACACACACACACACACACACACACACGCACACGCACAGCCACTGTCGGTCGGCTGAGTTCATATTAACTCAATTTTTGAGGTGTCATCACCCTTAACACACAACACAAAGTGTCTGTGTATAAATCAGAGTTCCCGTGAAGCCTAATTAAGTATTGATCACCGTCTCCATCATAGCCGCGACGCGTCACCCCCGGAGAAGGACCTTCAGTGCACTCTGCAACGCATGGGGAATCTGCATAATTAGAGCGGGGGAGGGGGTGGAGGAGGAGCCTGCCCCGGCACTGACATCTCCCAGGGAGTATGCACAACACGCGTGTCAGCAGCGCGCGACGCTGGCTCCCGGCCAATGGGCACACAACGATGAAACGTGAGGGCGGGTCATGGCCTCACCTTGATTAATGGCGTGTCCTGCCTCGCCCTGGTCGGTGGTGGCTCATTAGGCGCCAGGATTCTTTTTCGCTGTGTAAATGCATTTCCTGTAAAAAAAAAAAAAAAACACCAAGTCATACTTTGATTTTTTTTTCTTTTTTACATTTAGACCCACTGTTTACTTTTTGAAGTCATTCAGCTGAGGATTTTATCCAAAGTGACTAAGAGCGCGCTCACATGCATTTCATCAAGGAGCAGGTAGGGAAGGCCAGGTGCTCAACGTTTAAAAGGGGCCCATGCTGACGACAAAGTCCAAACGACATTGCAAGCTGAATGATAACAACCTACATTCCAACTCATATGCTGTAAGTAGCCTTACAACTAACCCATGCTTTTTTTCCATTTACTATGGTTATCTCTAGTTCTAATTGATATAGTCCTACATTTATTGTCATATTTTTATCATAGATTTTCCTTATTCAAGTTACTAAAGCCAACGGTTTTAACTTAATACCTCAGTGAATTTAACACTGAATACATGTATTCAGTGTTGAAAGCACTGAAGTAGTTTACCTATTCCTCCAGAGTGTAGACCAAAAGAAGCTGCAGAAGTCATCTTCCAGCTCATTTCTCCAGCTCATTTTGTGCTCAAAGCGTTGATAATCCATGATTTACCGACGTGTTACGTTTGGTTCTTATCGACGCAAAATATAATACTTGTGAATTTCTTCCCAACTAAAAATAAATGTTAGTATAAATTAGCAGGAGCAGCGAGGGAATATATCAGCAGAAGGATGTTTTTTTTGGCCAGATGTTTTAAAAAAAACTGTCACCGATTCAATCTAGCGATCCCACAATTCAAACATGATTACATACAATTACGTGCTTGGAAAAAACCAACTCTTTGATTTAAAACACCTCAGAGTGTTCTGATGTCCACGCAATAAATGCAAGAAGGAAAAACATGAACAGTAAACAGCAGGTCAGTAAAAACACATTTTCAGTAAACACAGTGTATCTTTCTCAGTACTTTCGCCCGGAGCATACAGCAAAACAGCCCAAATGGATGTCAACAGAAACACACAGACATGCGCGCACATACACGCACACACACACACACACACACACACACACACACAACATACACACACACACACACACACACACACACACACACACACACACACACACACACACACACACACACACACACACACACACACACACACACACACACACACACACACACACACACATGCACACACACATGCACACACACATACACACAGTCTGGGGCTTTTCCCACTCTTATATAGATTTCCTTGACTTAGTATTCGGGGCTGAGCACTCCCCCTTCCTCAATACTATTAATATTTACTACAGCAAGCTAGAGATGCGTAGTCATACTGTAGCCTACATCCACTGGGTGCAGGCATCTGACTCTGACTGCAAGACAGAAACCAAAAATACACAAAAAATGGAGGCCATGGTAAACAAAGAGAGATCTGTGGGTGGAAAGTACCGCATGGGGGCTTGTATGAATGGATTACGGCTTGTCACATGAATTAAAGGGCATTTGACGAGATGAAAGATAACTTGGAGAAGGTCTATCCACAGAGCGTTCTCAGTTTCCAGAGCACATGGAATGGATAAGCGCTATTTGGGGATTTTGGTTACGATGTGGTTGTTTTCCTTTCCTCGTCAATACCTTGGCTTGTAAGACACCACGGTTGTTGCAAAATACCTGTTTTGACCAGCAGCCTCCTCATCCAGCCCTCCAATGACTGCAGGGAGTCCTGCAGCGACACGACGGCCTACTGCTGACACAGTCTGCCCCGGTCACCAAACCTAATCAACCAATTAGGGCACTCGGCTAGCAATCAGTCATCATCAAAGCCACCAATGGGCATCGAGGCACTTATAGCGTATGGATGTATCTGCTCACCCCCCAAGGAGAAACAAAGGAGGATAGCCGCTGGGCCATAGGGTCGTGAGTGAAGTTCTCTTGGCCCTGGCCGAGAACTCTCACATTGTGACTGATGAGAAAGAAATCTAACGACCTGATGCATTTATATAGGTGTACCATTGCCATTTTATAAATAAGCATGCCTCGCTCCCTGAAAACTATTACTATGACTGTATTTGATTTTATGTTCGACGCCTCGGCCCCAGAAGTGTGTGTGTATGTGTGTGTGTGTGTGTGTGTGTGTGTGTGTGTGTGTGTGTGTGTGTGTGTGTGTGTGTGTGTGTGTGTGTGTGTGTGTGTGTGTGTGTGTGTGTGTGTGTGTGTGTGTGTGTGTGTGTGTGTGTGTCTCAGACTTGAACTCAATGCCCCGTCTCTCTCTGGTCTTCCAGACATCCAGAAATGGTAGAAGAGAATTCAAATGAGCTTGACTGGTTTATCGACCTATGGGGTGAGAGGTTGGAGGGGGGTGGGGTGGGGGGGGGGAGACGTCAGGGGCAAGGCATAGATGGGGTCGGTGAGAGTGAGAGAGCAAGAGAGGGGAAACAGAGGGACCCGGGGAGCAAGAGGGAGAGAGGGAGTGAGCGATGAGAGAGAGAGAGAGAGAGAGATAGAGACGGAGAGACAGGGAGAGAGAGAGTTAGCCCGAGAGAGAGAGAGAGAGAGAGAGAGAGAGAGAGAGAGAGAGAGAGAGAGAGAGAGAGAGAGAGAGAGAGAGAGAGAGAGAGGAGAGAGAGAGAGAGAGAGAGAGAGAGAGAGAGAGAGAGAGAGAGAGAGAGAGAGAGAGAGAGAGAGAGAGAGAGAGAGAGAGTCAGGGCGAGAGAGTGGGAGAGAGAGTGGGAGAGAGAGAGGTTATGTTTTACTGCAAACAGACCTGGAGGATTTAATCACAGTAAAACACTAAGCTCTCATCGGGGGTACGGAAACATTTTATGTGAGCAGCTGTGCCACTGCAGCCAAACTCTGTAGCCCAAACAGCCCCCCCACCTCCTCCTCCACCTCCTGCGGCTGTAGATATTTACCATTTACTACTACTTAGTCCTTCAGGGGCGCTAATATCCAACGCCACTTACAATGAGTTGGGACACGTGTCATTAAGGGGCAGATAGGGGTTAGGGTAACCATGCCGAAGGACATTGGGGATCTCCTCCAGCACCTTTGGGCTTGGAATGGACCCCCCTAGCCACCACCCTGACCCTGACCCTGCGCATGCAGTGTATAGCATAGACCAGATGTCAGACTTTGACTACCTCCTGATCCCTCTCTCACGGCCCTCTGGGCTTCGCAGTTGAGGCGATCCGGCAATATATGATGATAATAATAATAATAATAATAATAATAATAATAATAATAATAATAATAATAATAATAATAATAATAATAATAATAATAATCCAAATCTCGTTTGGCACAAACTTTCCCATTTGGAAGAATGGATAATAATCAACAGGATAATGTGAACAGGACAAATGCATATTACTGAGGGGCTTTCGTTAAAGCTAAGAGACACACACGAGGACAGGAGATTTTTTTCACAGCAGATTGTGATGGACTGATGCTCTCCGCGCGGCAGATGGCTGGAATGGTGGAGAAAAAAAACATTGGAAATCGACACCAATGAGTTAAACCCAAGAAGCGTTCACACAGATTTCATCCACCATAGAAGCCATGCTGGCTCTGACGCCATGCTCCCCTGTCTGTTTAGCTCGCGCTCTCTCTCGGTCTCTAACTCTCCCTGTATCTCTCAATCTCTCTCTCTCTCTCTCTCTCTCTCTCTCTCTCTCTCTCTCTCTCTCTCTCTCTCTCTCTCTCTCTCTCTCTCTCTCTCTCTCTCTCTCTCTCTCTCTCTCTCTCTCCTCTCTCTCCTCTCTCTCTCTTCATCTCTCTCTCTCTCTCTCACTCTCTCTCTCTCTCTCTCTCCTCTCTCTCTCTCTCTCTCTCTCTCTCTCTCTCTCTCTCTCTCTCTCTCTCTCTCTCTCTCTCTCTCTCTCTCTCTCTCACACATGCACAAACCTAAACACACATGCACAGACAGACACACACACACACACACACACACACACACACACACACACACACACACACACACACACACACACACACACACACACACACACACACACACACAGACATGCAACAACACACACACACACACACACATACAGACATACACACAAAAACACATACACACACACACACACACAAGGACATGCAACAACACACATACAGACATGCACACACACACACACACACACACACACACACACACACACACACACACACACACACACACACACACACAACCACACACACACACACACACACACACACACACACACACACACACACACACACACACACACACACACACACACACACACACACACACACACACACCACCTATACATGCACACACAAGCAGACATATAGACGAATATGCAAGTGTGGGTATCCTGCATGTGCGTGCATTTAAGGTGACCTTGGTGTGTGCCTTTTAATAAACCCAGGCGTTCAGCAGTTTCTGATGTGCCCGACGCTATCAGGTGGACGACTCAACGTCCAACTGCAACGTACTCCTGTAACTAGCAAACTCACGTTGATACCATAAGGAGATCAGTCTCCTAGCAACCATTGCGGTTGTCTCTGGCTCAAGGTGTATCGTCCAAGGGAAGGATAGTTTTATATGCATCTCGCTTCTGGAGACGTTGCTTTGTGATTTTAGAGTTGAATATAATGCAACTTAAAACAAGGATGTAGTTGTGTGTATTCTGATGGATCAATGTCAATGGATTGCTACTGCTTCTCTTTTATATGCCAGAATGGAGGTATTTTTATTTTTGTATAGGTACATTAACGTCCTTCTTACTGTAACTATACTTGAGAGGTTTCTAATGTAGACCATATACAACCGTGCTTGGTCTACATTAGACCAAGCACATTAGACCAAAAACCTGGACTACCAAAATTGTAGTCCAGGTTTAAGCTATCATTTAACTATTCATGAACCAGATTTGCCGCGTGTGGGCTTCAGAATTTATGTCACAAAAATCCCATCAGAACTACTAAAGGGCCATTATTTTTTAACTACCAGGCTGTAAACGTGTTCAACTTTAGGTGAAGACACATTAATCTGAATCTTAATTTGCAAATTAAATATTACCAGGTTTGATAAGTGTAAAACTACAGTATTTCTTGCCAAAGGAACACATTTTTCAAGCTCTTATTTATTTTTGCCTGGAATTTAATGAGTCACCGAAAATATTTTCAGGTATACTTGTATAAACGGTAGACGATAAAAGCAGTATGCTCTAAACTTTGGAATGTAATATGGGTAGCGTCGCGATACTAAAATAAAAGTGCGTTGGAAACGGAACCGTGGCTCATAGCCAGGGCTGGACAACAGTGCCACCTACCGGACACAATGCTCCTACCAGACGCATATAATAGAAAACTGTGATGGTTTTCATGGTTTATATATATATAAAAAGATAATTATCAAACAAGCTTGGATCAAATATAATCCACCAAAGTAACTAACTGCCATGGTTTGGGATCCTACTGTTGTATTTGCTAGACTGTTTGCATTAGTTCATAACTGTGTAAGATAATTTGATTTGAAAGCTAACCAAACAGTCAGTGAAAAAACTCCTTACAAATATGTTGCACAATGGTGCACAATATCATCTTCCTTAATGTTAACTCAGATAAGAGAAACAGGAGATTTTGGATATGGGTGCATGTAGGCCTACTGTTTGTACACAGACAGTATAGGCCTACATAAAAAGCTGAAATACAGATCCTGCTTTTTCTGAACCCAAAGGAAATCCAGCCTTTTTTTTTCAGTCAAACTTTCTGATCTTAAATGTGTCCAAAATTCAAAATCGAAAACAAAAAACAATTGTGCATTGCTTGAAATGAATTTCCTTTTAGGTTCAGGTTTATATAACAGGCAACCCCCTGCTGTCTATCTCTCTAGACAGCACAGATAACACGGATAAGAAGAGATAAGAACAAAAAGAGGGCGTTGTTATTATTGTCAGAATAGCCTTGCACACTTTGAAAGTCACGGCATATGAACTAATAACAGGAAGCACGTCCCGCTCCTGATAAGTTAAGTACAAAGAGAACAATGTTGTGGGAATGGTAAAGATTTCACACAAAAAAAACACATTTACAGGGGAAAAAAACATATTTATAGAAAAAAAAAAGCATAGGCCTATTTAAGGAAAAAGCTACAATTATTTATGATAGATAAAATGCCTTCTTCCTGTACGAGGTTAGGCAGACATCGGACGTCATTGAAGACCATGACATGGTTCGGGTCTGTAGGAGTTTGTGACACGATGAAAGGGCTTTGACTTAATCACCGTTAGAGCTCCGTCGGTTTATATTCACCGTGAACCAAACCGTCAATGGGCCCAACTGCTCACAATGCTAATTTCTGACACATAGCCATGAATATGATCCTCAGTCTGTTGGCGGTGGTGGGCATTGTGCATTTGGCCAACACACCCTACATGGCTGTGTGGGAGTGGTGCGAGGGGATGAATGGCAAGATCCTTCGATGACACAGGAAGTGATATATTGCATTTGGGTTTATTGGATATCTTTGATTTAGGGATTATACTAAATAAAAACTATAAAGAGTAAACTAAAAAGAGTAAGACCAAAACCCATACGTCTTGCTTGAGTAGATTTGCATCTCAAATATATATTAAATTTTCTACTCTAGTCTATGAAACAAAGAAGACAATATTTATTGCATATGGGTTATATAGGTTAACAATATAATAATTGTTTCTATTCTATGGTATGCAACAAAGAAAACAACACCCCATGTCGTCCCAATGGATTAAAGCATCTGCTACAATGTTCTATACTCTATTCACTTATCGGCTATTCTAAAGCAAATGAAGTTTTCAAACCAATGCTATTTCCTAATCATCCTAACATTGGGACGCTGGCCCAATGTTGGGTAGTATCGCTACCCAACATTGGGCCAGCGGATAGTAGTACTACTACTTCAGGTAGTAGTAGTAGGTTGTTTACAAAACCTACTACAGTAGGCCTACTACTACCTTACCAAAGGTAGTAGTAGTAGGTTGTTTACGAAACCTACCGAGTAGGTAGTAGGTAGGTTTTGTAAACAACATTAAGAAGGAGATAAATAGTGCTTGCATCCAGCACCGGCGCCATCACCCTCACATCCTTATTACGAGGAAACATTAAAAACCATCCGTCATTGGAGAGCAGCCGATAGATACGATTGATGATGATCAATAACTGTTGATGAGATTGGTACTCAGGTCCCCCCTTCCCCCACAATGCTGTCGGAGAGAGGATGATTCCATCAGGGATAGTCCTGGAGCAACTGGATATGATATATTATATACCATATAAATGATATAACATAAATCTAAGATACACACCCACAGCAGCAGGTCCCGGTCTGAGGTAAGTCAAACTTGTGTTAGTCTTGGTTGGTCAGATCACAGCGTTACCCCCTCCTCTTGATGACAGAGGATGTCATCATATTTTACTTTTACCAGAGCCAGACTCTGGATTGTGTTATCTTGACGACGCATGTATATTTTCCAACTATAGTCCACAAAATAAGGCGAGAACAGTAATTCACGACCGACCCAGACCACAATACATTCCATGTCAATTTCTTTTTATATATATATTACCTATTATCACATTTTCAGTATTGAAGAGGAACTTCTTACTGACATTTGGATTCAAATTGTCATTTACTCTAATCCTAATCCTAATCTTTTTAATGGGAGGAGAGTGCCTTCCTCAGAGCCTAGTGCTAACAAGAACAAACCCCTGACAAGGGACGACTAAAGAAGATGAGCGATTTCTTGGATAGATGAAAGTTAAATGGATCCTCAGTGAATTGACAGAAAATGGCAAAGAAAGTTGTTATTTTCTAAAAGGTTTTCAAAAACGACCAATACTCAATTGGGATATTATTGTTGAACATTAAATTGAGTTTGTGTGTGTGTGTGTGTGTGTGTGTGTGTGTGTGTGTGTGTGTGTGTGTGTGTGTGTGTGTGTGTGTGTGTGTGTGTGTGTGTGTGTGTGTGTGTGTGTGTGTGTGTGTGTGTGTGTGTGTGTGTGTGTGTGTGTGTGTCTGTGTGTCTGTGCGTGTGTGCGTGTGTGTGTGTGTGTGTGTGTGTGTGTGTGTGTGTGTGTGTGTGTGTGTGTGTGTGTGTGTGTGTGTGTGTGTGTGTGTGTGTGTGTGTGTGTGTGTGTGTGTGTGTGTGAATGTCTGTAATTGATTATCTGTGTGTGTCTGTCTGTATGATGAGAGTGTGTCAGGGTGTGTGTATATGTGTGTGTTTCTGTGTGTTAGTGTGAAATATTGTATTTGGATGTGTGTGTGTTTGTTTCCTCCTGAATATCTGTGTGTGTGTGTGTGTGTGTGTGTGTGTGTGTGTGTGTGTGTGTGTGTGTGTGTGTGTGTGTGTGTGTGTGTGTGTGTGTGTGTGTGTGTGTGTGTGTGTGTGTGTGTGTGTGTGTGTGTGTGTGTGTGTGTGTGTGTGTGTGTGTGTGTGTGTGTGTGTGTGTGTGTGAGAGAGAGAGAGAGTTTGTCAGGGTGTGTGTTAGTGTGTTTGTTTATGTATCTGTGTATTTGTGTGGCTGTAGTTTTCCTGCCTTTGGATTATTCTTTGGAGTGTATGAAGAAAGAAGATCTCCATCTTGTGGTCAAACTAGGGAAAGGGTCCTAAAATAATAACTCACACAGAATACATCAGCCTATTTTGAAAAAAACAATCGAAGTTGTGCAGCCAGTGACAGAAGCCCTTTAGTTGGATGTGAGATAAGCTTGGACATATCTGGAAAATACAGACGTTAAGATGTAGCCCACAGCTGCTCATCTAAAGGAAAGTCAAATTACTTGCTGTTGTTGCTCTCATGGAAAGGAGGCTAATTCCTTTAAGACATCTTTGAAAATTATGTTTCTAAGGTAACCAAGTTCATGGCCGTAGGTCAGTTGGGCAACACTGATATTTAAAAATCAGCTATTATTTAGTGTGGACATTTGTTATTATTTACAAAGTAGGTACGTGGTGATAAACCAAATAACTCGTTAAGGTCTGGCATCTGTCAATATGTTGACAGAACTACATTATTCACCTAGAGTCTCCGTTCCACTTGTAAAATGTTCATATTAGCTTGGAGTCGCGCACTACCATTCTTTTTTTTTTCAACATTTTAAACTTTAAAATTCTACTTTTCAAATATTATTTTTACGTTGAAACATTGTTGAAACATTTAACAAATCAACAGACCTTGAAGTTCAAATAAATTCAAATAAAAAAACTTATTTTCAATATCATTTACACTCTTTTCAGAATTAACAGTTTCCTTTTAAACCCGCCTCGTATACTTTCAGTTGGTCTCATTGACTTCCGCCGAGGCTAGAGTGTGAGAATTCACTTCGCTCTGGTCTAGCCCAAGGTGGCTATCCCAAAAGCTAACCATTTCGGACATTGCGGAGCCTAACAGCGTCGATATTTAACCTATAGAAATGCATTGTTCAGCCTGTAACAGTAGCTCCTGCAGTTCTTAGCTGTCTTTTACTTTCTACACTATTGTTTTCACTTTCCATCGTTCTAGCATTACACTAGAAGGTTTTTTCTTCTTCTATAATTTGATTACTAGTTTAATTAGGATCACGGGACACAAACTGCCAGTTCCAGCTGTGGGGGAACTCAGCAGGAGAGTCTGGGCCCCCCTCCTCCACCACCCTAATCCCCAATCGAACCACTGCCTTCCCCTCTCCCTCTCCATACCCCACCCCCTTGCTACTAAGGACAATACAGGAGGCCCCAACCCCTCTCCCCCTGCAACCAGTCCATTCATCAGCTCCAGCCAGGTGAGACGGGCGCTATCAAAGCTCCGGACGAACAATGCAACGGGTCCAGACAACTTCATCCCCAGGGTGCTTAAAGCGTGGGCCAGACAGCATGCAGGAGTGTTCCAACACCTCTTCAACCTCTCTCTGAGTCTGGCGAAGGTGCCCCAGCCGTGGAAGACCTCCTGCATTGTTCCGGTGCCTAAGATAGGATGTCCCAGGTGGTACCGATCTCGCACGTCATGAAGATCTAACAAGAGACTGGTTCTGCAGCACCGTAGGTCCCTGGTGTTCGGCTCCATGGACCCACTGCAGTTTGTGTACCAGGCCCAACTCCTTCACTCACACCTGGAAAGGCCGGGGAACACAGTGAGAGTTTGTGTTGTTCTTTGACTTCTCCAGTGCGTTCAACACCATCCAGCCTCTGCTAGCATGACCTTTCTGGGTAAACTATGTTATTACTGGTGGTTTTCACACATTAACAAAGACAAGCAGACCGGATTTTCTGGATTCTTGGGCAAGTGTGGCTGTGTAGTTTCTTCTGCTAGCTAATACAGAGGGAGAGAGAGGGAGGGAAGGAGGTGGTCTATACTGCACACTTCAGCAGCCGGCGGTACAGCCTCCGTTTGTTGAAGCCTGCTGGGGCATTTCCTCCGTGCAAGCCCCATCAAGCGTCTTTCACATGGGGCCCATGCGAAGGCGTGGTGTCCCCCTGAATGGGTAACAGCTTTGCTTTTAGCCGGTCGTCTTTTAAACTGCCTTTTGATCTCTATCAGACCACCATCTCACTAATCCTGTCATTGTCCCTGAGCTGATGACGACCTGGTAACATTTGGTCACAGTTTGAAAGCAAACTGTAAGGGCCTCCCAGCTGCGTCCCTGCCTGGTGATTAGCCTCTGGTTAATGACTATTCTGTAAGCCATGTGTCATGGCATACTTTTAAAAGGTGAATAGATCCTCGGTGAGTCAACAGAAAATGGCAAAATAAAACGCAATGATACACAAATCGACCATTCCACCATATTTCTTTGCGTGTGTGTGTGTGTGTGTGTGTGTGGTGTGTGTGTGTGTGTGTGTGTGTGCGTGTGTGTGCGTGTGTGCGTGTGCGTGCGTGCGTGTGTGTGTGCGTGCTTGTGTGTGTGTGTGGTGTGTGTGTGTGTGTGTGTGTGTGTGTGTGTGTGTGTGTGTGGTGTTGTGTGTGTGTGTATTCATTTGTGTGGTTCAAACATATACGTTCAACCTATTTTCCTGGCTTGGATGATTCCCAGATTGTCCATTCGGATCGACCAGATGGGACGCGAGAGTGTATTAGGAAGCAGGATCTCCATCTTGTGGTCAAACAAGGGAAAGGGTCCTAAAATAACAATTCATACAGAATTCATCTGCCTCTTTTGAAGATGAAAAGAGTTATAAGAAAGCCTAAAAATAAATACACTAAGGTAAATACCTATCTGAACACTGTATGAATGCGGTGACATTTAAATCGTTAAAGACAATCCGATGTGAATCCACTAGGCTAGGGCAGTCCATTAGGTGGATGCGAGATAAACGGATATATTCCTAAAAGACACCTTCGACCATGATGTTTCTAAGGTAAACAAGTTCATTTTTTATAGATGGTCTAAAAATCCCGGTCCTGCAAGCCGTGCTCAACTGCTATTCTGAGGCTGTATTTTTTCTTTCTTTTTTAAGAAAGAAAGAAAAGAAATCAATACCGATTTTGAGACCCTACTCCTTTCACACTTTTTCACCAGGCAGAGACTCATTCACATTTTTTAATATTTGTAACATTTTAAAATATTCTAACTTTTAGCCCTAACCCTAACCCTTATGGAAGTCATTCTCTGACCCTCCAACTTCTTCAGACCTCGCTCCTTGGTCAACTCCTAACCGTTAATTGACCGCGCTTACAATCACCCACTGCGTTTATTGACATCTCATTACGACAACCAAGAGGGAGGTTTTATTTCTTCTTCTGTGGATATAAACGTCGGCTGACGCCTCTTTTTCTTCAAACGAGAAGTGGTAAGGTAACAAGTTGCTAGGCCTACAAGTTACAACATTGTTGAGGTAGTCACTTTTTCATCCAGTTGTTGTGTCTTGTTTTGAAAACGGAAACAGGTCCCAAAGCAGAATTATGGAAGTTGAACATTTTGAAGCCAGGGAGAAGAAACACCGGTCATCTAAGGCCAGCGTCTCCGGGTCCCACTCCAGTTTGGTTAACGGTCTGGTGCCCAGTCCGGCCTACAGCGCGCACTGTAGCGTCTACCGAGCGCGCACCCTCCAATCCCTCAGGTTGGATAAGAAAGCCAAAAAAGTGCGTTTTTACCGCAATGGGGAAAAGTATTTCAAGGGTCTAGTGTACGCCGTGTCCAACGACCGTTTTTGTTCAATGGATGCCCTGCTTACGGAACTCACTCGGTCTCTGTCGGACAACGTGAACCTCCCTCACATTCAAGTCCGCGCACTGTACACCGCGGATGGAAGCAAGAAGATCTGGAGTCTAGATCAATTAATACAGGGTAAGGTTCACTGAAGTAGGCCTACTGTCTGCAACCACTCAATGTTTTTTTTCCCAATGTACATCGGTCCTATCGTATAAATATTTCTGTAGTATGTAGGCTGCGTTGCGCGGAACATAACTTTTGCGCCACTATTGCGCATGGAAGTATCGCTCGCGGAGATTGCTCCTTCGGGATGGAGGTGAAACTAATGTCATCAATATAATGGAAATGTATCATAATATTTTAATATAAACCACCGGTGCTGTTACTAGGCTGTTTTATTCGGGGCTAGAGCCCCGGATATGCTACATATATATTTTTTTATTATTATTATTATTATTATTATTATTATTATTATTATTATTATTATTATTATTATTATTATTATTATTTCTTGGTATATTTACTGGTAAGTATGGAATGCATTAATTCAATTCAGTCTAGAATTATGAAATGATTCGAGTCACTATTGGTAGTTATTTAGAAGGAAACATGGGGATTCCAGGAGCATTTAAAAAAAAAAAAAGAAGTAACCTATCCTTCTAGATACAGTAGTCCTTCTGGCTAGAGAATAAACAGTTTAAAAACATAACCAGACTGTTTAGCACCTCAAGTGAATCCTGCCCCAGTCAGATCCTCTATACATATATGGGGAATATATATATAAGGTTTGTCTCATTTGTATTAATTATAATCTGAAATAACTTGAATGGAACTTTAGATGTTTGGGGAAAAGCAGCAAAGCAGTCAGGTAGCTATTTAAAGCTATAATAAACAGTGTATTTTGTTTATTTAGGTAAAGCATAAAAAAAATTGCAGAATGCTACGTGCACATTTTTCTTTTCCCTCTGGGCTAAACCCCGGATGGTTCAGAAACCTAGAAACCCCCCTGTAAATAACATGTTAATTGTCTCATCCCACGAAATTAGGATCTAAAAAGTTAATGAAGGCCACTCTCGGGGTCGTGCGGTGTAAGGGGCACGAGAGTTGTATACTGTAGACACACGGTCCCATGGAGGAGGTGGTCCCATACTGCGAACTCTCGGGGTTGTGCGGTGTAAGGGGCCAGAGAGTTGCATAGCCATGCTGTTTAACCTGAGCTCCTGCCCCGATTCCCATGCTGCTCGCCTAATTGGTACCAGAAGTGGGATGTGCCCTGCCCACAAGGAAGGGGTATTGAGACAGACTTGATAGGGGCAACTCTCGGGGTCGTGCGGTGTAAGAGGCACGAGCGTTGTACACTGTAGACAGACGTCCCATGGAGCCCAATGGAGGAGGTTTTTGCCGCATAGACCCAAGGAGGGTCAGCATTGCACCGATGTACGCATGTGGGATATTTGCTGTGTGTTCCGTGTGTGCGCGGTGGTGTTAATAAATGCGGGGGTCTCGGGGTCTCGGGGTCGTGCGGTGTTAGGGGCCAGAGAGTTGCAATGCACATTGGATATTAGGCTCAGTATTCACCCTTGGCCTTTACGCATCTGCGCGATTTTGGATTTGAATTATGGCGCCTCCCACACAATCTCAGCATACTCTGACCTCCTGCAGTATATTCCTTTTTTTCCATCACTTGTTGTCAGTCTTTTTTTTCCTCTAATCCTCCTCAGCTATCCCACTGAGCCTATGGGCAGTCTGGTGGGAGATTTAGAGCAGTGCTGCTGGCCCTTGCAGTCAACAGAAGTCTGTTTTGCAGAAGTTGGTGCGATATATAAGACAGTTGCTATTGAGCATCTCATTCAGTATCCACTGAGAGAAAGATGGGGCTGCCTAATAAACGAAGAGGAGCTAGTTTAACATGGGGCATGGCCTCTCTGGCTAAACTATGTTATGGTGGTGGACTGGGTGGATTCACATAATAACAAAGACAAGGAGACTGGATTCTTGGGCAAGCATGGCCGTATAGTTTCCCCTGCGCTGCCATCCAATACAGAGGGAGAGAGAGGGAGGGGAGGAGGTCCATTACTGCACACTTCAGCGGCCATAGCGGTGCAGCCTCTGTTTGTTAAAGCCCGCTGGGGCATTTCCTCCATGCAAGCCCCATCAAGCGTCCTTCATGGGGTCCATGCAGAGGCGTGGTGTTCCCCTGAATGAGTAATGGCTTTGCTTCTATAACAGTTCCTTTACAACAGTTTATCTGGCAGCGACTGAAGCCCTGGTGTGGAGGCCGTCCTTGAAGTGAATGTGAGATGAGCACATATTTGGAAAATACTGAGGTTAAAATATATAGCATATATACAGTTGCTCAACTAATAAGGCAAGTCTAATGACCTGCTGAAGTTGATCTCATGGAAAGGAGATGAGTTCCTTCAAGACGTGGCAGGACCCCATTGACCAATGTGTTTCTCAGGTAAACAAGGTCATTGGTCAGGCGGGAAATTAACACTGACATTAAAGAAATGCCATTATTTAAAGAGTGGGTATATTGTTATTTACAGAGTAGGCATGTGGGTGATATTTACAAGCGATAAACCAAAGAGCTTGTTAATGACTGGCATCTGTCAGTATGTAGGCATAACACAAATAAATAAGACAAAATATGTATTTTCATTAATTTCGTTTCAGTAAATTAAGATTAAGCTTCAATTAGGTCCCAAATGTGTTCGGAGTTTTTACTGTTTTATTTAGTCCATTAAAGGCATAGTTAGTTTAGTTAGTTAGTCGTTTATCTGTATCTTTCCCCATGTATTAGCATTGTCCAATCGTGAACACTAGAGGGCGCAAAATGATCTCTGACTGCCGACCCCAGCCCATTTCAGATAGGTGATGTTCATGTCCTCCACACTTTTAGCCCACCTTTACGAATTGTATCTCTTCATTTAGGTCGTATACCCTACCTTAAATAGCCTACAATTTAACAATGTCTATTTCATATGGGAATATGCCTAATTACCGTTCGAAGTGATTAATCCTTGTTCTCTACTTCATTTACCCAAGCCCTGGATGGGAGGGGCCGCACCAGCTGGTCGATAAACACACACACACACACACACACACACACACACACACACACACACACACACACACACACACACACACACACACACACACACACACACACACACACACACACACACACACACACACACACACAACGTTTTTCTACAGCTATAATTATTTATAAAGTTTAGCTTCGAATAAACAGTCAAAAGGTAATTCGTCTAGGCATATAAACTCAATGAATCAATCAATCGATCCAAATAATGAGTCAATATAAGGCATATGGTAGCCTGTAGCAACAGACTTAGAGACGAATACCATCTATTAAACAATATGTGTCAAGATTTTATTCTGTACCATGGCAGGGGACGATTCAGTTATTTCAGAGTAATTTCATAGGACGAGGGCACTACGCGTCACCATTCACGTCCTTAACGCGTTGGAGGAACAATGGCTTGCATTAGGACCCTGCGGCGACCGAACCGGGCTTCCTTCTCTCATTGATCTGACAGCTTCTCCTGCGGTGGTTCAACATGCTCCAACGCAGCCGACCCAACAAGGGCTGCGAGAAGAAAAGGGGAACCTAGCAGCTGTTATGGGACCTAATGAGTTTTAAAAGCTTTTTATGTGGCATTAACCTAGAAAAGTAGACCGACAATGTCTGTCAAAGAAGGCAGGCCATCATTCTGAGCGCTTTAAATCAACCATAGCGTTTATTGACATCTCATTTCGACAACCAAGAGGGAGTTTGTTTTATTCTTCTTCTTTGGATTGAAATGACGTTTGAACTGCCTTGCTCTCGTTTTCGATAAATAAGTACGTTTTCATAAGGGGATGGTAAGGTAACAAGTTGTTGCTGCTCTTGTCACCGGTGAAATTGCCGCTGAACTCCAGGAGAAGAAGCAGCATACACCGGTATACGACAACATTGTTTCGGTAGTCACTTTTTTCATCCGGATTCTTTGCGTTGTTGGGCAACCGAAGCATGGCCCAAAGCAGAATTATGGAATTTGAACATTTTGAAGACAGGGAGAAGAAACACCGGTCATCTAAGGCCAGCGCCTCCGGGTCCCACTCCAGTCTAAGGGGTAACGGTCTAGTGCCAAGTCCAGCGCACAGCGCGCACTGTAGCTTCTACCGAGCGCGCACCCTCCAATCCCTCACGTCGGAGAAGAAAGCCAAAAAAGTGCGTTTTTACCGCAATGGGGACAAGTACTTTAAGGGCCTGGTGTACGCCGTGTCCAACGACCGTTTTAGGTCAATGGATGCCCTGCTTATGGAACTCACTCGTTCCCTGTCGGACAACGTGAACCTCACCCACGGAGTGCGCGCACTGTACACCGCAGATGGAAGCAAGAAGATCTCGAGTCTAGATCAATTAGAAGAGGGTAAGGTTCACTGATGTACTGCAACAACGCAGTGTTGTGTTTCCAATGTACGTCCAGCCAATCCTATACAGGTCTTTAGCCTTCATGAGAGTTGAACTAGCCTTCCTTCTTGGAAGGTAGTGCATTGCAACAAGGTGGATGCAAGGAGCTGGAACATACTATGCTATGTAATGTTTTGACCGGAAATCACTTTCATGACCTCCATTGGCCAGTTGTAGGCCCAAGCAAACATTTTCCCTTGATCCCTTGACTATAACTCAAATTTAAGTTAAATAAAATTAAAGAAGTAAATTCACTCCGAATTTTTGAACGTTATAGATTAAAGTCTGCACCATTTAGCTAGTTGCTGGCAGTATAGACTGCAAGGGAAGGGTTATGACTTTTTATTGGAAAGCGTTTGAAAGCTATAAAGTTTGACCTGGGGTTAATTGGGACGAACTAAAGTAAGCCCATAAAACCATATGCTGCGTGACTTCAACCATCAGGTTGAAAGTTATGACGTGCATCCCTTGGGCATCTAGTTACAACTGCTCAAACCCATCTCTGAGAAGCCCCCATCAAGACAGAAGTCATATTCGAGAGTTATGTTTTGATATGACAAATGTTAAAGTTGAAGTATACACCTAAAAACTTTGATTAAGCCTGTGCTCATGCTTCTGCCTATACCTCTATCTGTCTCAGTCCAGCTTGGTGAGAGTGAGTGTGAGAGTGATTGTGATTGTGCAGGGTAAACATCTGACTGAGCTATCCAACCATCCAGGCATTCAGAACGTCAATGTCATCTAACAGCTCCGGGCAGTCCCCGAAGCCACCCATGGAAAAAAAAATCCTCTCATTCGGTTATTTTTGTGGGTTGAATCATGGCAAATAATGATTTTACCCCATTACTAATCCAATGAAAGACAACAGTTTTTAACTAAAAGCCAAATTGCCAACAGTTTTTATATCGCTGTTCACACCAGAGCCCCACCAAGGCGGACGCAGAGATTAAATGGAGATGAGTCATGTATTAGCTTCTATGCTGACTCAAGCAAAGTACTCTACAGTCCTCCTCCTCCTGCATGCCTCCTCTCATCTAATGTACCCCCTGCGGTGACATTCACAGCCTGGCAACAATCAGTCCATCTCTATGTTTTGGTCCCCAATGTGTGCTGTGATTGGTGTTTTTAATATCGGTGGTGCGTGGGTGTGGGTGGGTGGGTCTGGCTCACACACAATCTTCCCCTACTCTGACCTCCTCCTGCAGTAAATTAGTTTTTTCTTCATCACTTGTTTGAATATTTTTTCATCTTGCATCCTAAGAGGCTAACCCACTGCACCGCTGGGAGTCTGGTGGGAGATTTAGGTCAGTGCTGAGTGCTGGCCCTTGCAAAACATCAATGAAGTCAACAGAAGTCGGTTTTACGGCAGTTGGTGCGATCTATGAGACAGTTTTGCTATTGCTCAACACCAACCCACACAAAGACGGGGCTGCCTAATTTAAGAAGAGGGTCTAGATGTAGCATGGTGCATGGCCTATCTGGATCAACAAACCGGTGGTTACACACAATAACAAAGACAAGCAGACCGGATTGCCTGGATTCTTGAACAAGCGTGGCTGGTGTAGTTTCCCCTGCCATCTAATACAGAGGGAGAGAGAGGGAGGGGAGAAGATCCGTTGCTGCACACTTCAGCAGCCGGCAGTACAGCCTCTGTTTGTTAAACCCTGCTGGGGCATTTCCTCCGTGCAAGCCCAATCAAGCGTCCTTCACATGGGGTCCATGCAGAGGCGTGGTGTCCCCCTGAACGTTTAACGGCTGTGCTTGTAGCACCGTGTAACCGCCACAACAATGGGCAGCTGGTGGTTCTGTTAAACTGCCTTTTCAAAAGCTGACCTCAGGTGCTCCCAGCTGAGAAACCCCCTCCCCTCACACCTGAGACCTTCCTGTGTCTCAGCTCTGTCCCCATGGGGACAGAGCTGTCAACTCCACCCTCCCTCTCTATCAGACCACCGTCTCACTAATGCTGTCATTGTCCCTGAATTGATGACGACCTGGTAACATTTTGTCACAGTTTGAAAGCATAAGGGCCTCCCAGCTGCGTCCCTGCCTGGTAATTAGCCTCTGGTTAATTGCTGGCTTCTTTAAGCCGTGTGTCATGGGATACTTTGGGGCCTCTCTCTCTCCCTCTCTCTCGCTCTGTTCTTTACTTCTGCCTTGACACACATCAGATAACCCAAGAATAAAGTGTGATATCCTGTCTATTCACATATAAAGTCTTAGCTGTCCAACTAAATGAGGTTGAATTTGTTATCCTTTGCAGATTGTATATAATACAATCAACAAAGATAACAATTTATCTTATACTGAAAGGGGAAATTCAGGAAGCTAGCATGATGCAACTGTTTACCTTCTTTAATATTTAAGATAAATTAACTGTCCCTTACAACTGGTATGGCCCTCAAACACCAGCCTATGTATGTGTTTCATATCACTAATATGTCAAATTGTGATCCTAGCAAATCACATGCTAATGTTAAACTAAAGAAAAAGTACAATTGAAAGTCACTGCTTGGTGTCCTTCCTGTGCTCTGCTGTCAACAAGCAATCTTATCACACACACATCAACAGAGGTGTGGCATCAGTGAAGGCTCAGTACACGTCACATGACTTTGCTCCAGAGAGGCAAAAGTCTACAAAGGAATGCTGACAAAAGAGAAGTGCTTTTTGGATCAAGGTCTGTGAGTCTGGCTGCAGTATAAGGCAGGGTTACTCTTGGCGTGGCCTCACTGTGTCTCCTTGTTCCTCTGAGGAAGTCCTTGTTATCAGATGGAGAGCCGATTAGCACCCGGGCCAATGTGAACGCATACTTTGCATTCCTCCTGCTCTATCTCGTGTGTACACTACTTCAGTTGGACTCGCGCTGAATATGTTGCCTTAGTACAGTATATGTTGCAGTTATGTGTGATCTGGGATGTGTTCAATTGATGATATCCAAGGGGTCTTTTTAAGATTCAATGTCATTAAGGAACAGATAAGGGGAAGGACGTCTCACTCAGGGGTGTCTACATTGAGACGGCAGAGGTTCAAGCCAAGAACCCTCCACTAGATTATCATCCACTAGATCAGTCATTTCCAAACTGTGGTCCGTGAGGGTACTGCAGGTGGTCCGTGGAAAAGCAAAATAAAATATAATATATATATATCTTTTTTTTTTCATTCAGACTGTGTATAGACATTTTATTAAGGGTATTATGAGGTGGTCCGCGAAAATTCTTCATTACAAATAGTGGTCCACACACACACAAAGTTTGAAAACCCCTGCACTAGATGATCAGTTTTAACCCTCTTTTTAAACAACCCATATCCCTGGTCTTCTCTCCCTCTCTTTCTCCAGGCGAGAGCTATGTGTGTGCCTCCAACGAGCCCTACCGTCGGCTGGACTACACCAAGAACGTCCACCCCAGCTGGTGGGTGGGCAAGACGGCCACGTCTCGCTCGCTCTCGGCGCTCTGCGGCGGCGGCGGCGAGCAGCTGCTGCTGCAGCGTGAGTCCAAGGACTTCATCAAGCCCAAGCTGGTGACCGTGATCCGCGGCGGTGCAAAGCCGCGCAAGGCCGTGCGCATCCTGCTCAACAAGAAGACGGCCCATTCCTTCGAGCAGGTGCTCACCGACATCACCAACGCCATCAAGCTGGACACGGGCTTGGTGAAGAGGCTGTACACGCTGGACGGCAAACAGGTAGGGGCTGTGACTTTGGCCTTCGCATGGGTTGGGCTTGTGGTTTTAGTAACTTGTACAGCTCTAATCCGTTAACCCTGACGGATCCTGATTTTAACAACACCGAATGTGAATCCCTAAACCTAACCCTAGACCCCTAATCCTGATTGTATCGCTAACACCTAAACCCTGATCCGGATTTTAACCCAAACGTGAAACCCTAACCCTAACCCTAGACCCCTGTATCCTGATTGTATCCCTAACACCTAAACCCTGATCCTGATTTAAACCCTAACCCCACACCCTAAACACTTATCCTAACCATACACCCCTAATCCTGATTGTATCCCTAACACCTAAACCCTGATCCTGATTTAAACCCTAACCCCACACCCTAAACACTTATCCTAACCATACACCCCTAATCCTGATTCTATGCCTAAACCTAAATCTGTACCGAAACCCTAATTCAGATTCTTACCCTATACCCTGACCCTAAAACCTTAATTCTAGCCCTGAACCCAAATTGTGTCCCTGAACCCAATCAATGAGCCCAAACTCTAAACCCTTAACCATAATTCCAAACCCAACCCCTAATTCTAAACCCTAAACATAACATTGGGTCATATTGTCTGCCTTACTGAAGAATATGTTTAAATTGGCTGCCATAGGGATATGCCTTCACCTTAAACATTCATTTTAGTGATGCAAAGTTATTTAGTTATATCTGATATTGATTAGTGTTTCCAAATATTGTGTTTCCAAACAGTATTACTGTTTGTATTCCCCTCGGCAGCTTTTCAAGGATACCTCTGCTACCTCTGCTAAAGATTACCTCAGGCCATGCTGTAAGCCTTGGGGAACCACGGGGGCTGCTGGGCAGCATACAGGGTACTCAGTCTCCTAGAGCCCAACCCAGTGGCACTGATAATGCATCCAGAGCTTCTCATGAGTCCTCCGTTAACATCCAGGACCTATTTGTGTTTTCTGCGAGAACCACTGGGATGCGATAAACGTGATTCAGCTGTGTCAGCCGTCTAAACCTCCACACATAATTACGGAGCACAGTTATTCCCAACAAGGTGGTAATGAAAACGTTTTATATTTGAGGCCTCTGGCTGTACCGGCCATCATAGACTCCTCCCATGCTTACACACCCACATTAGTCATCCGCAATTGGTGCTCAGCTGGTACACACCGAACCTCCTGGGAATCATAAATCGTAATATGAGGCTCCCATGTGTACTCCAAGCCTCGCCTCTGTATATTAGATGAGGGGACATTTTGGAAGAACATGATTTCCGCTCTGGCCCCTTCGCACTGAGAACAGAAGGGTGTCACTGGGGTGGGGCCTTCTGGGAATGTGCCAGCTCCCATAGTCAAGGTCTCGTTGTTTTGAAATGCTTCAAGATGTTCAAGGAGTAGTGGACATTGCATTGTGATGTGTTTCCTGTGTCCTGTGCTGTTCCTGTTTTCTAATGTTTAGCGAAGGGAGTTAGTGTTGACAGGAGACTCCATTGGGCAACAAGCAAGTCATGAGTCATGACCATAATATTTATTTTCCATTTCAGCAGGTTGTTACCCCTGTGTCCCCGTCCCGGGTCACAAGACCGGTGAATAAGGGTGCTGTCCCTGTTAATACCCTGCAGTGCTAATGTTTATTGAATTATACTACCAGTATTCAGAAATGCATTGTGCTGACATATTGAGCTGGTGTTTTCATGAGCATGGAGGTTTTTTTTTTGTAGTGGTGGTTGCTACGTTAAGGTCAGTTATGTTGAACCTTCATTTCTAAGTGCAGAGCCAGTGAAAGTGAAAGCAGCACATTCAGAGCAGTGAGAGCTGGTCAAGAGCGCTGAACTGAATCCACTACATTAGTATCCCGGTTTTATAAAATGCTTTTACTTCAAAACACATTTCACATTTTACATCTATTTCTACTGCAGTTACTTTGAACTCTGTAACTAATTCACCAAAACACAGCCCGAACCAGAGACCTTGAAGAGATAGCTCTGTGTATTTATACTTGTGGGATGCTGCATCATACCCCAGGTCTGACACAGGGCAAATCAAAGCGTTTGCCAACTTCTCCCCATTGCTTGTAAACACAGACGCTACGGGGATTTGGTTTTCGTGTTTGTTGAAATGCATTGGAGAGAAAAATTATATTAGAAGAATTGTTAGTGATGGATATAAGTGTGACGGTTCAAGCAGGGGTTTGGGGCCTCCGGAACTCTGTCTTTATCTTTTAAAAACGTTTTGTCTGTTGGAATGTTTTTATTTAATTTTTTTAGTTTCTTGATAAAGTCACAAGGGATTTGATTTTGGCAAACTGTGTATACTTAATACGATGCTTAGAGGCTTTCTGGTTGAAACATTGATACTTGAGACTTCACAGGGAACTTCAGTCATCTCTGGCACCAATCCAACCCCAATCCCTTTTTTTTTTTTTGTTAATCTTCAATAGATATTGCAAAAGTCCCTGCCCCGACATAACATATGTTAATATCAGGGGATTAAGGAAATGCCTTTAGCGTCATACACAAATGTTGAGGGAAATGTGAAATGTATTAATGTGTTTTATTGTTTGGACAAAGTGTTTTTTAAAGGGGAAGATATTGTAATAATCTCTATTGTTTCGGCATTAGCAATTCCAAAACCACACAAATTGGCCTGTTTTACCTCCAGCTGATTCTAATGCTTTGAGAATAACACAGTGAGTGAACATATTAGTTTCCTTTTACAGTTGGTGAATGCTCCATAATAATTGAGTCATGCAGCATTTCAGAAATGTGATATCATCCTGTTGTTTTACTCTTGAGGCTTCTACTATGGGCTATACAAAACAAGACTAACAAACGGTGAACATTTTCCTGTTGTATAATGGCTCAACTCATCTCCAGTGCAAGCCTATAAGATGATATATGATAACGTTACTACAGAAACAGAGGTCAGTGAAACAGTGGTGCTGAAGGAACAAGAATCCCATCAAAATCATCCATGTAATAGCAATTAATAAGAGCAGAATCTTTGTAGCAAAGCAGTGTGTTGTTTTGGATTAAAGAAAACGTGTTTAATTAAGGTGAGGAATTTCTACATGAAGACTGTTGGAAATCTTCCAAGAAAGTTTGGTATTTTAACCCCACCCACCCACCCACCCACCCCCACCCCCCATCTGTGTAAATGTCCTCCATCTGCCAGTGTAACAAGATCACTGCAGGAGACACACACACACACAACACACACACACATACACACACACACCTCCAGTTGGTGGAACATGTGTCACCTTGAGCCAACGCTAGACAGCGGAATGATGGACGGGACTGAAGGGGGGGGGGGGGACTCTCGTCGCGCCATTTAAAATGGACGCTCTCTAGTGTAGCGATTCATGACAGCAAGGAAGTGAACCGTCTGGCCGGATCACTTGACGGACGGCCACAATGGGGTGGTGCTGACAGGATGTCAATGAGCCATGAAGACGATTCGATTTGAAGGGTTTGAATTTGTCTTTCATTTCATAGACGGCATCTGCAGGAATTCCCGTCTGGGACTCATAAAGTACATTTGATCTTATTTTCCTTTATGAAGAATGATCACACTTTCGCATGGGTCATAGCTGTGTTCAGTTTGATTCCCTAGATGCACCTTTTGATTCATGCGCTGTATGCTAGGTGTCGTGCAGTTAACCTAAGCAGGGCTCTCTAGTTGTTTTGAAATTGCATTGGTGATACAGACACGTTGAGCTATGACTTTGCAGTATATCTTGTTGTCCAGCTCAGGTTAGTCTTCATCTCTGAATAATCATCATAATAATCCAGGAACGGTGGCGGTTTGGAGGCTTGTCATGTCCAGCTAATCTGACAGATCGGCCCATCGATAAGCCTCTTTCCTCACCGCCTGAAGCCCCCCTCTGGTGGCTGGCCCCCCTGTGTCCCTCGGGGGCTGTATTGTATTATGTCGCTACCTATCAGAACAGAGAGATAACCTTTTTCTAAAGAAAGAAGAAGAACGGGTAACTTCACACCGCTACACAGACAAGACCTGATTTCCCTTCTCTCAGGTGACTGTTATGTTTGTATAACAGTTTGTATTACTTGTAGCTTTCCTTTAACAGTGAATCCAATTTGGATTCAAAATAGAGCGAAATCGTAGGTTAAGAAATACCACTCACAACGCAGTTGATCAATGGAAAAGCAAACTAACGCTGTACACATCATCCTTGGAGCAATGCAGAATATGAATTGTGATTTTGTTTTTGTTTTTACGTTTCCCCAGAACATCATCCATAATTTAGCCAATGACTAATAGCTCTGATAGACCTTTACCTTCGATGTGTTCTTAAGACTGACACACACACACACACACACACACACACACACACACACACACACACACACACACACACACACACACACACACACACACACACACACACACACACACACACACACACACACACAGGATGCCTCCTAGCAGCAGCAGCCAACCATCTGCTCCTACACAATCAAATCAGGCTCCAGCTGAGCCTGTGTGGGGGTAGCATGCTACACACACACACACACACACACACACACACACACACACACACACACACACACACACACACACACACACACACACACACACACACACACACACACACACACACACACACACACACACACACACACACACTGTCACCCAGCCTCCAACTGGGTCCTGGCCACCACCCGACAATTAGACGCACAAGCTGTAAGAGAGGGTGAAAGTGCAGCTGTCAAATGTGTGTGTGTGTGTGTGTGTGTGTGTGTGTGTGTGTGTGTGTGTGTGTGTGTGTGTGTGTGTGTGTGTGTGTGTGTGTGTGTGTGTGTGTGTGTGTGTGTGTGTGTGTGTGTGTGTGTGTGTGTGTGTGTGTGTGTTGTGTAAGTGAATGGTTATTGAGCATCTTGGTTCATCAGGGCCAAGACATTCAGCGGTGTGTCTCTAAGCGGAGATAGAGCATCATTACAAACTGAAAGCTGACTCAGTAGAAGTAGAACACAACACCATTGCAGCTCTTAATCAGCCATCACTTTTACAAAGGAACCCGTCCATCCATCAGCTGCTCTGAAGAAAAGTGACCAGAATAACGAATGCAGCGTGGGATTGACGGTTGTGATCGAGTCAGAGAAATGATTAATAGTGAACATTCAGGCTAGACTACAGCACAGAGAAGCATATCCAGTGATGCTGTGTCCAATGGAGGCTTACTCTTATCCTTTGAGCTACATGCTACACCTCAGCCCCATGAAGAAGGTAAGACCAGGCCATTATCACCACTGACGTCTGATCTCCTATGGAGTAGGTCAGACTGCGCTGATGACCACCACGGTCTGACCTCAGCCCCACGGAGGTAGGGTAAGACTGGGTGTGATCACCACCAGCCTGCTGACAGTCCACAGAGCAGCTGACAACTCAACACATCTACTCCCACGGCGTGAGATGAGGCTTTATAAGCCGGTTCAAGAGGAAGGATATAGGAAGGATATAGGACAGAAGGAAGGGAAGAATAAAGGACGAGGAGGAATGAGTGGAATGAGAGGCAGGTTTGGGGAACAAAGGACTTGTTGAAAGAAAAGAAGGAAGGAAGGAAATAAGAGGGGGAGAACTTAGAGAGGTAATAGCAGGAATAAGAGGTTGTTTGGAGGAGAAGAGGAGGTGGCTTGGTGGACCAGCCAGAGGCCTCCCCCACTCTCCCCTTTCTCCCTGCCTCCCCTCTTCCTCAAACCCCGCATCAAGGGCATGGGATGTGCTCTGCGTCTCTTACACTCGGATGACAAGGCAGAGATGCACCCCCTTTGTGTTTTAATCGCTAACGTGAGGTGAAAGAATATTGTATTTTGAAGGTGCAGCAAGGGCTTATGGTTGGACCTAAGCTTCATCTGATAGATATATATATATATATATATATATATATATATATATATATATATATATATATATATATATATATATATATATATATATATATATATTACAACAACGTTTATGAATAGTAGACATATTGTATCAACTTTATTGTCGGGGAGGTTTAGGAATGAAAACTCATTCATCCAGGTCCAAAGTAAAACCGCATACATTTACTATGAATAATAAATAGGACGAAAAGATGAGGACCATATGTACTCTGCTGACCTGTAAAATAACAGTTAGCCCCATTATCCTAAGAAGTGCAGGGCTTTGACCCGTTTCATTGTGAGCAGTGAGCTGAGAGCTTGAAATGGTTGTGATCAGTGGACCTCTTTAACTGGTGTTTTGAAAAAGGGGGGAGGAGTCAGGAAAAACACGACTAATTGAACTGTCTGTTAAGTTCTCAGAGGCTCCAAGATAATTCTCTCTCTCTCTCTCTCTCTCTCTCTCTCTCTCTCTCTCTCTCTCTCTCTCTCTCTCTCTCTCTCTCTCTCTCTCTCTCTCTCTCTCTCTCTTTCTCTCTCTCTCTCTGGCTTTCTTGTGAGCTATCCTGCCATGCTGTTAATGCTTTGCTAATGTTAACGTGGTTATACAGTGGTATTCTGAAATTCCTTGGTGAGAATGTGGTTTATTTTAATTTCTATGAAAACAATTGTCTTTGTTTCGTAGCAAATTGTATTTCTCTACATGCCTCACAGTCAATTTACAGGATTGGAACATTTATTTTTCACTTTCACTTTATCACTGTTCGCCTGTTACCAGTAGCGCGTGAGGCCTGAGTTTCAATAAGATGGTGTATTTCAATGTTGGAGGTTTGACAGGTTTGGGGCAGATCCAAGAGAGCTTGCGGTCATTGCTAAATGCAGTCATTGCTAAAAAAACATGTACTTTTATAAAGGAATAAACAGACACCACACCTCAACACACAACAGGGTCTTTTAAAGCTATTGATAACAGTTTATTAGTTTCAATAAACATGATCCTTCTTGCACATTAAATCAACGTTTGAGGATGATTCCTCCCATTGAAGCTCAGCAGTACTCAAAAAATGAAATCTCTTCAACCTCATGCAACATGTATGAGGGTAAAGTTCATATTCAACAAAATATAGATAATAGTGGGAGGGGGACATCTTTAGCAAAGTAGAGTGGCAATTTGACAATGATGTCATCCCCCACTCCCCACAGAATGGCAGGGCAGAATGAACACAATGGGAAGACGTGTAGACTGAGGCCTACATTACAATGCCAGCCTTCCCCCCCCCACCCCTTTTGTGTGGCGTGTGTGTCTGAAGTGGCCCTCCGGAGCCACACAATAGATTCTCTTCACAGAAGAGCATCATAGGAGTCTAAGGACAAACTGAGTCCAATAGTGTGTGTGTGTGTGTGTGTGTGTGTGTGTGTGTGTGTGTGTGTGTGTGTGTGTGTGTGTGTGTGTGTGTGTGTGTGTGTGTGTGTGTGTGTGTGTGTGTGTGTGTGTGTGTGTTCAAAGTGGCCCTCAGGAGGCACACAATAGATTCTATTCTCAAAGCAGAGCATCATAGGAATCTGAAACTGATTCTAGATCATACTCGTGTGTGTGTGTGTGTGTGTGTGTGTGTGTGTGTGTGTGTGTGTGTGTGTGTGTGTGTGTGTGTGTGTGTGTGTGTGTGTGTGTGTGTGTGTGTGTGTGTGTGTGTGTGTGTGTGTGTGTGTGTGTGTGTTTGAAGCTGATGGAAGGTGACAGGGCATGATATGCCTCTAATGATGATGAGGATGAAGATGCCCCCCTGGCCTGAATCCCCTGTAAGCCCGGGTCCTAACTAGGTTAGCTGGAGTGTGCTGTGTGCGTACCCGTGCCAATAGTGGCGTGAGGGGTTTATTTTAGACGAGTAGCCTGGTTTCACTCGGCCTGGTTGGCACCCTAGTATAGAGGATAACTCCTGGCTGATGCTTTCATTCGTCACATAGATGGTATATACAACATATAAATAAATGTTCTCCATCCAGAATGATGGGGAGTTCAGATCCCACTGGGGCCAGCCTAGAACGACACTGCACTACCGCTAATAAAAGACACCATGAATATGAATAATACCAAAAGGCAGAAAGGTTGAAATGATATGTTGGATGAACACAAGACAATGAGGGTATAATACATTTTGATCAACAATCAATAATACACACACACACATGCACGTACTTACACACACACTCAAACAACGCTCACAAGGAGACAAGAGTCAGGAGTTCATTAGTAACGTGATGATACACTTGCTTTGTAGGGAGCCACTGTTCCATGCGAGCCCCCCACCCCCCAACCCCGTCTCATTGATTGTTGGCCACAGATAGTTTTTCAGGGTCACTTCTGGATTAAGAGTCCATCATTTAGGTCAACTGGCAGTGTGTCTGGCACACCCGCCTATTGTGTGGTACCGTTATTAGCATGAAGCTACACGTGGCAACATAACACTCCTCCCTTACCGCCTGCAATGGATCCGTTCTCAGGAAACCCTTTGGGGTGTATGGATTGTTTACACAGAGGACAATGAAGCCTACTTCTTGCTGTCATTATGTAATGGGGATTCAAACACCCTCAAGTGTAGTTTGCAATCAACCTGGTGTTTGTGGCTCAACAGGTATAACACGGTATCATTAGTGTTAGAGATTTGATTCCAACTGGAATATATTAACCTATATTAGGGTATACTACCTTGTAGATCATGTTTTGGTATCGGATTCCCCCTGAACAATGGTGACAAAACTGTTGGATGTTTGGGTGTCAGGGGACACACGACTGGCATCTGCCCCAAAAAGAGTGCATGGCCGCGGGCAGGGAGAGGTGGAGTGAGGGCTTTGGAACTGGGTGGTGGTGGTGGTGCTGTCAGTATCCATTGTGTGTCGTGTGATTTCAGCCACCTTTTGTTTTGGTTGTCCGAAACGTGGTGGTCATCCATTCTTTAGTGGGGTTGGGAGTTGGTGTTTTGGGAGTGAGTGAGGGGGGGGGGGGGACTGTTTTGGATGCCCTGTGGAAAGTAAGTGAGTTGACTCTGTTGTAGCAGTTAGCATTTAACACGGATCACTGAATTCACCCAAAATAAGGGAGTTTGCTTCCTTTGCCTTGCCGGTCGGAAAATCCATTGTGGCACAAATATGTCCTTAAACGATGTCAAATGCCAACCCTGGCTGATATTCGGTTCAGACCTTGGTCGGTTGTTGGCTAGCCTGCTATGCTGTTGCTGCTATGCAAATTTTTATATGATTTTACACATTGGTCTTTAGCTCGTGGCGCTCGTTAGTTTTTTAATAAGACTCACGAGTGCGTATCTTATTAAAGTTCTTAATAGTATACTGACATTTAATGATCTGATAATGACCTGTTGGGGCTTTGTTAGCCAATACACGTCTTAAAATGTAATACCCTGACCAACCATATCATGGTATCATCGTCTAGTGTTTGAGAGTAAATGTTTTGCATAAACCCGCACTAGCTAACTTTTTCTCTGCAGTCATCACTTTTGTTCAGAATTTGATTAGATTTATATTTTTCACACCAAATTGGTTTAGAGAGGGAAAAGATCCCGAGCTGATGGAGAGACGTGGGTGGAACGGCTTTTATTCTGTAGACACCTAATATCTTGGACAGCAATGAATGCCCTCACAGAAAAAGTGACAAAGTGAAGATTTGAAGTGGATTATAAATTGTAATCAAGGAACAAAACCACCATTAATTTTACTCTCAAAAAATCCCAGATAAAAAGGGAAATTGGAGATTGGATTCGATGTAAAATAGATGCTGGATACCTTACTAACTTCAAGCAAGCCTGTCCTCTAAAACCTCATTTAAATGGATCTGCTCTGGTCTGCTGTCAAACATTATGTGGTATCCCTTGGGGATCATCATGTGTTTCAAACTGTCTATGGACGTCTTCCAGAGGATTAAAAAAGCTGTCTGTGTGCAAGCTGAGGTTCAAACTGAGTTAACAATACAATCAGTCTGAGTGACAACTCAGATACTCATTGTCAACACGATAGTCCCCTCCAGACTGGCTGGCTAGTGGATTGAGCTGGCACTGAACACCCCCCCCCTCTGTGCATGGATCCTGAACTTCGTGACTACCGGGCCCCAGGTGGGCAGACAGACACACCCCCGCACCCTCGCCCTTAACACAGGATGCCCCAAGGGTTGCATTCTTAGCCCCCAACGGTACTTCCTGTACTCCCATGACTGTGGGCAGATTCAGCTCTGACGTCATGGAGGTTGTGGACGACACAGTGGAGGTGGTCCTGATCTCTGTCAACCATGAGATAGCCTGCCTGGAGGAAGTTGCTGAGTGGTACCTCTGGGTCCAGGACAACAGCCTCCTTATGAATGTCCCCAAAAGGACAGCAGGGGATGTGCACACCACTGTGGATGAATGAATGACACTACTGTGGAGCGGGTGAGCAATTACAAGTACCTGGGTGTTGACGTCACAGAGGACATGGTCAATACACTCAGACACTCTGGAGAGAAAGGCAAGGCACAGCCTTTACCAACCCAGGCAGCTGAAGAAATTCAGAGTCCCTGGGGATCCTTCAGTCCTTCTACTGCTGCAGAGAGCGTCCTGGCAGGAAGAGCCCCTGCCTGGGTTGGCAACAGCTCTGCTCAGGGTAGGAGTGCTCTGCAGTAGTGTGTTCAGCTGAATGCACTATGGGGACTACACCAACACACCACGAGGTGCTGATCCAGAGCCTGTAGGACCAGGAAGGATCCATGCCACCCTAAAAACGGAGCCTCTGCAGTCAGACAGCGAAGCCAGAGGGACTGAGGCAGAGGTTCTTTCCCCTGGTCATTAGAACTGAACACTAATCTCACCAGGACACAGACAGACACACAGACACACAGACACACAGACACACACACACACACACACACACACGCACCACGCACACACACACACACACACACACACACACACACAGACACACACACACACACACACACACACAGCACAGACACACACACACAGACACACACGCACAGAGAGAGACAGGACCTCGTCATTATAGCGATTGGCCTGTCACCCGTGATGTGACGAGTATCTACTCTGTCTAGTCTCTTTCCTGACCACTGGCAGCCTCTCTCAGTGTACCAGTTATGTCTGGACGTTCTCTAATGTAGTCTGAATGGGGATTATTGATTACCTACAAAATACACACAGTTAGTCAGTTGCATTGGAAAATGGATTTTAATGTTCGAGTATAGGAAAACAAAGTCACAATGAGGCGTGTCCTCCACACAGACATACTTGGTGTTCCAGGCATTTCAAACAGGACGGACACACACACACACACACACACACACACACACACACACACACACACACACACACACACACACACACACACACACACACACACACACACACACACACACACACACACACACACACACACACAACCACACAGTCTTTGTTATGTCTTTGCCCGTTTGCACCCTGCGGCTGCGGCTGACATGAAAACAGAACACCACTAACAGGCAGGTGCATTCTGGGAAAAGGTCAGTTGGCTGAACAGCGGAGCTAAAGTATGGCATCTCAGAGGGCGAGCCCTCCACGCACATGCACACACACACTTGCAAACACACACTGCAGTGCCCCCCCCCCCCCCCCCCCCCCCACACACAATGATCCTCAATGCGGATTGGGCAAGATTTGGCCATCACCATGGCGTTGGTTGACAGGGAGTAGACGAGAATGTCTGGTCACCTTAGAACCTGCCCTTGGCACCGGTCCAGACACTATTCAAGGTGTCTAATGAATTATTCTAATTGCATCAGTATTGAGTGATCACTGGTTGCAAGAGAATGTGTCTTCTGACTTGGACTCATTAACATAAATAAGTTGAGCTCACTGGTTTCATCTCTTAAAGGTGAAGTGGCCGATATTTTCATCCGCACTCAAAGGGGGACGTGGGAGATATTTGGGCAAGAGTACGTTGCATTGCTAGCTGTATATTACCTCATGGTTCCCTTGAGTCATAATTCATCATTATATACTGTATCTAGCACTTTGAATTGTAACTGCTTGCAGGAGCTTGGACCTAAACGCGGATGTAAACAAAGCAAAACAAAACCATAATGAATGGATTTTGATTGCTTCTTTGGTTAGTCCATACTGTTACCAGTTGTTGTCTTCTTTGCCCTTATCCTGACCAGTGGGAAATAGGTTTTGATATTAATGTAGATTTGTGTGTTTGAAAGTGTGAGCATGAGAAAGTGTGTGCCAAGGGCTTCTTTTGACAATGATGAGTTGTCGTGCCTACTGGGAGTCGGACCATGTATCCCATAAGACCCCTGGACAAGTGTAACCTGGGGCAAGGACAAGTCAGTTAGGGATTTAATGGATTGCATTTGAACACGAGTGCAAATGAAGAATCAAATTAGTTTTGTGGGGAGCCGAAAGCTCCTTTATCTGCTGATGTCATCAGTGCTGGCCACAGCTTCTCTGGGGACAGTGCTTCCCTCGGCAGTCCCCACATTCCTGTCACATATTGTCCTCCTACACATGCTAACAGAGCTTACCGCACACACAGACACAAGCAAAATGCATACACACACATGCATACATATGCAGGCACAAACACATACACACACACACAGACACACACAAAGACGCAGACACACACACACACCACAGACAGACCAACACCAACATACACACACATACACACCACCAGACAGACACACACACACACACACACACACCACACACCCACACACACACACACACACACACACACACACACACACACACACACACACACACACACACACACACACACACACACACACCAACACACCACACACAACACCACACACACACACACACACACACACACACACACACCACACACAGACACACACATACACACACACCAACATACACACACACAAACACACACACCAACAGACACACACGCACACACACCAACAGACACACACAGGCAGACACAAGCACACACAATCCATGCATGCTTGCACACAAACACTTTCCTGACTTTGTTCTCTCAGGCAGGTTATCAGCTCATGGTATTGTCATCGACAGCGTAACTTCTTTACCGCAATGTGCCATGGATTAAATGGAGAGGTCCGACGTCGTAAGTTGTTGGTTCTCAAGATAAATCTTTGGATCAAACTCATACTTATAGTATCGCTACGCTAAAGCTCAGAGAACACAATACAAACAATAAGGCGTGCATTTAGTAGCCTTTCTCATAGCGAAAACGTCCCCTCCCGTAATTGTTTACGACACACTGCATTCTGCTGTCTGTAAGTCAACAGAGGCCTCTGATTATATTCTCATGCACGTTAGCTTGGTAAAGCTGAGGTAGTATGGTGGAGCGCACAGCTGCCCAGTAGTTCTGGGAGATTCAAAGGGAAGAGGAACTGGTTATCATGTTCAGCTAGACCACATACTAGCAGCAGGGAGCTCTGATGTTCTGCCGTACCCTGGCATTCAAGCACATGCCCACCCTCTCTCTTGCTCTCTCCCTACTGTCCACCCACCATCCTATTTAGCCATTGTAATATATTCTCTTGCTCTCTCTCCGTCTCTCTCTTTTTCGCTCCTACTCTCCACCCACCATCCTATTTAGACAATCTGCACCTCCGCCCTCACTCTCCCCATCTCCTTCGCTCACCCCTCATCTCTATCTTGGTTTTGTGTGGGCTGTGTGAGTATGTGTGTGAGTGTGGGCATGTGTGTGACTATGGTATGTGTGTGTGTGAGTGTGTGGGCTGTGTGTGTGTGGGCTGTGTGTGTGTGTGTGTGTGTGTGTGTGTGTGTGTGTGTGTGTGTGTGTGTGTGTGTGTGTGTGTGTGTGTGTGTGTGTGTGTGTGTGTGTGTGTGTGTGTGTGTGTGTGTGTGTGTGTGTGTGTGTGTGTGTGTGTGGTGTGTGTGTGTGTGGGGGGGGGGCTGTGTGTGTGTGTGGGCTGTGTGTGTGTGTGTGTGTGGGGGGGGGGGGGGGGTGGGGGGCTGTGTGTGTGTGGGCTGTGTCTGTGAGTTTGGGCTGTGTGTTTGTGTGTGTGTTTTTAGTTGTGTGTGTGTGTGTGTGTGCTTTAAGAGTGTCTGTAAGACTCACTTTTCACTTTTCCCGTGGGCTGATGGTGGGTGGATTCTTATTTTCTTCCCAATCGTATTTTTAGAAAAACAGAAAAAGCAATCAATCACCATGGGTAATGACAAATGACTTTGCGACAGAAACACTTTGCATGCGTCCTTCCTACGCCCCTCCCAGAAGGATGCGCTCCAGTCAGTACCTAGTTCTGTTGACCCCTCCACCGTGCTAGCGTCCATGTTTTTGTTTTGCTACGTTTTCAAGCCTGGTCCTTCCTCTCTGGCCGCTCCGCCCCGGGGGTCCGTGGACCCCCGCTGTGATACACACTGATTTAATTGGTCTCTTTTGATGAGCCATCTGGGCAAAGCCACGCAGTCGCTTTTGTAGAGCTGTTCAAAGGCGGCGTGTGCGCTCCCGCTACGTGCTAGGTAACTAGCGCCTTTCGCTTTTTTTAAGCTAGGTGTCGATGGTGGCGGAAAACATTCCGTCTGACCCCGCTCCGACACGGTCACAAGGGATTCAGACTATTTGGCAACAAGATGGGCTCAACTACTGGAAGTCCTATTCTACCAAAGATATTCTCTTGCATAAAGCTGATATATAAAAATACTTATACTACTAATCCTATTCATTTTGCTGTGTTTCAAAAATATGTTTAATATGTAAAATAGCTGTTTGAAAAGGCATGAATCAAATGAGGAGGAAAATAAGGAATAAGATACTGAGGTTGTCTTTAACCAGTTTTTCCTCCTCCCTCTGTCAACCCCCCCCCTTCCAGATGACCTGTCTTCAGGACTTCTTCGGGGAGGACGATGTGTTTGTCGCCTGTGGTCCAGAGAAGTACCACTACGCCCAGGATGACTTTGTGCTGGACCCCAGCGGTAAGGCTGCCACGGCCTTCATGACTGGTAGGTCTGATCTCCACCACCGCCCCTACAAACATCCGCCCGTCCCGTGTGTGTGTGTGTGTGTGTGTGTGTGTGTGTGTGTGTGTGTGTGTGTGTGTGTGTGTGTGTGTGTGTGTGTGTGTGTGTGTGTGTGTGTGTGTGTGTGTGTGTGTGTGTGTGTGTGTGTGTGTGATATATAGCAGTCTTTCCTCTCCATTCTTCTCCTCGCTGTGGTGAAAGGAGCACTCTTTCCTTTAGGAAGTTGCAGGCTGGAAGATGTGGGAGGGGGTCATTTCCAGCCAAGTTTGTTTGTGAAGACCTTTATCAGTTTCAAAGATGTCACCGCGCCCAATGCCCTTAAAAAGGCACGGAAAGCCATTCCAATCCCAATTTTCATTGTTTTCATTTGTTTGTCGAATGGGAAAAATGCTTTTACGCTCTGCATTCCTGAAGGCATTTCCTGGCTACACATCATTAGGGTTAGGGGGCTTTAGGGCTGGTGAGCTTTCATCCAAAATGCTCTAATATCTAAGTTCATTATCTTCATATTATGTATAATATTACAATGGTAATAAAGTACAAAGAAAAGGCACAACCACACTAGCGAACCGACCTCCTAGAGAGGCAGGCTGACAGGAGCTGACCTGTTTAAAGGATCAGTCCCATTCATAAAGTCGTAGCTCTGCAGTATTGCTAAACGGGGCTATAGTCTGCTGGGAGTGGAGACGAGAAGCTAACTTAAGAAGCTAGCGACCATTTGGCAATTTTTCTTTATCGTCATGTTTAATTTAGATTTAATCATCTACTTGTGGGTAACTGTTGACATTTTAACTAATGTTGACAGTTTATTCCGCTTCCGGACAGATTTTAAAGTGTGAATTAGGCCAAAATGTGTGGCAGTTGTTTTAAGGTCCCGTCCTATTTCGGGGACTCTGCTCCACTTTGAGGAGGAAGTAGGTCCAGGCAACCAGAGGAGGCCTCTGTACGCACCTCCCTGGTGAAGCACCTCCAACACACATCCACGCACCCACACACCCACATAAACTCTCTTCAACACGACAACTTTTACTCTTTGTTTCTGAGAAACCAGATGAAAACCTTTTTGAGGACTCCTTGCATGAAGCACGTGTATCATGTGGCACACCGTTGCTCTGGGCGTACCTGACATCTCATTGTATCGGATCCGTCGTGTAGTGATAACGGGCGTGACCCTGATGGCGTGTGTGTGTGGTGTGTGATGTGTGTGTCTTGTGTGTCTTGCTTGTGCCTGCGTCAGAATGTCTGGTTGTTAACAAGTCAGGGTGTCATTGCACCACAGCCTCTCATTAGGTCTAGCGTGGTGGGGAATCCTGACGGTTGTACCGCACACTTAACATCTGCTGTGCCCACCCATAGTGCCAGGACAGCGCTGCTGCCTGGCGTGCAGAAGACACGATAATTGTCCTCCACCCCCCCACCTCCCCCTCAGGCAATCCCCGTCCAGCCTCCACCATCTTTAATCTGTCTCATTGCTCTGCAGGGTTCGATGATTGCCTTATTACTCCGTGAACACGATCGTCTATTGTCTGTATTGTCTATTGAAGTTATGTTTTGATTATATGCATGTTCTCATCTGAAATTCTAAAATGTATTTTGAAAGAGCAAAGTCTGTAGGCATACAGGGTCTACTTTTCCCCCAAGGTATATAAACAATGTTAACGTTTTGAAAATAAACACCTTGGGCCTGGGGTTCTCAAAGTTTTGACAGCTGAGGGCCAATTTAGGAACCCAGAATTTGACTGAGGGCCGCCAAAGGAAAAAAGAATTAGGCGGGAAACGCCGTCAGCATCCCAGTGGTGAAAAGAAAGATTGCACCAAGCTTCAGCCCACACTGCTTTGCATGATCTGTGAATGAAGAGGATTGTTGTCAATCCGTGTGTGTGTGTGTGTGTGTGTGTGTGTGTGTGTGTGTGTGTGTGTGTGTGTGTGTGTGTGTGTGTGTGTGTGTGTGTGTGTGTGTGTGTGTGTGTGTGTGTGTGTGTGTGTGTGTGTGTGTGTGTCTCTCCACAGAGTGCCGGGGGATGAGGTCATCGTCTCACTCTCGCTCTGCCAGTGCCCACAGAGCCGGGGCCTCCCGGAGCCCGGGGCCCTCCCGACGCAGCAAGTCCCCGGGAGCAGGTGAGCCCCCTCTTCAGGCACCTTTCAGAACCCCTATTCCTAGACCCCCCCCCCCCCACCCTGAAGGAGTTCATCTCCTCTCATCTCAAGCCCAGTGTCACGTAGAACACGGCCATCTACAGCAACATCACTCGGGGGGAATTCATTAATAAATAACCGTGTCATCTGAATGATTATTCTACTGCACCAAGCTCCGCTTGAGTGGGATGACTTTGTTGAGTTTCCCCGCGCGGTGCACTCAGACACGTTGACATTAGGCTGAGCAGTTTGGTGGGTTCCTTCACTGCGAAGCCGTCATGTCGGGGGATAAAAGGACATGCTTTTCATAAGCTGACAGCGTAAGACAGCCCCGTCTCTGGGTTGTCTGCGGGGAGACTCAGGCCTACTGCCTCACCATGAGATTAGACTTGTAAGTAGTTTTGGAGGAGAAAACATGGGACCAGCCATGGGATTACACATGGAAGACTCTGGGTTTAATCCGCTGTGTTCTGGTCCGGCTGGATCCTCAATGTTTTCATTAGAGTTTGTTGTTGCGTCTTTTAGTGAGAAGACCCCTGAACTTCTCCACCAGCCAGTCCCCGCTCAGGTCCCCAGGTGAGTCTCTTGCCTATTACCTCCCCCTTCTGGGTCCTTCTGCACGCCTTAACAAACAGCAGTCAGGTGGTAGTGAACAGAACTCCATGTCCAGACGTGACGGATAGTCTAGGTGTTCGGCTCCCAGTTTAAAGGTTCTTGGTTCGACCCTCAATGTCTACCAGCATGAATATACACTAAATGCTCTTAAGGGACATGTCCATACAAAGGAAATAAGTAGGTTGCTTTGAATTAAAGCATATACTGTAAGACTTTATACAAAATACTGTTCTAAAGTGCATGCATCATTATAATTAACTATAGCTACAACAACAAGAACATTATCAAAAGCCCCCACTAATACTACCGCTGCTACTTCTGCTACTACTATGACTACTACTACTTCAGCTACTACTACTTCAGCTACTACTACTACTACAACTTGTACTACTACTACAACCGCCAATATTACTACTACTACTACACTACACTACCACTGAACCCCTCAACCATTGTAAACCCTAACCCGAATCCCAGAAGGACCGTGTATCACACACTCACACACTCACACACACACACACACACACACACACACAACAGCTTGGGTGTGTAGGTGGTTCCAAGTTCTCCTCTCCAGACAAGAATAGATTCTGGAGATACGACTCGCTTCTGTAAGAGAAAGGATCATCACAGCTCGCGCTCTCAATACCACAGATGAGGAGGTGGAGGAGGTGGAGGAGGTGGAGGAGGTGGAGGAGGGTGCTTCAGGAACGACGCACAGGGCTGAGTGAATGAATCATTTCAACAACCCGAGGCTTTCACCTCCTCAACGATGGTGTATGGGCTGCCATGGCTCCTTTCAGCCAGTGAGGTGGACTTCTGTTTAGTCCACAATGGACACTCCACACCAGGCCCCGAGCAGAGAGGCTACTGATACAGCCATTGGCGTCTCATATTGATTCACTAAATATTCTATGTATGAACCCACTAAAGAAATATGTTTTGGATGGGAATCTTTTTGGCCGCAAGTAAAACTTTTATGAAAAGCCGCCATGTTTTAGCTTGGATTCTGTGCTTGGACTACAAGCCTTGTATGGCTTATCCTCCTCCTGTCTTAGGCGTATTACAGCAGCAGTACCGCCAAGACATCTGTGGCCCCAGCAGGGGGTGGTTCATCAGCCAGGTAGACGGGTGATGGCCCAACGAGGAGGGGCACGGAGAGATTCTGTATTACCACAGCTTTCTACTTGCTATATTATCATTTATCTAAGGTTTATTTGAATAGGGACAGATACAGAAACATAGAGTGTGAGAGAGTCATCCGATGTTTTGCATCATAGTGTTTCTAGCCAAAGCTAATTTAGGACACTTCCCGCCCTAGTGCCTAAATAATATGACGGGTGTAGTTATCTATCCTTCACACAAATAGACTCTTTGTCTCTGTGTGTGTCTTTCTCTCTCTCTCGCTCACCGCTCACTCACTCACAATTTGCTTTTACATTTGCATGCCAAATGTAAAGACTTTTGAAATATAACGACATTGAATACATGCAAATAGGTTCAGGACAAGAACCCTTCAAATGAGTAGAAAATGCACAAGTGCAAAATAACAATTCCATGTGTTTAGAGACGACCGCTAAATGAGAGAATGGAGGTCCAGGATCTTGTTGGGTTTTGTCCTTGTGATTTAGGCTCAAAAACCCCCGTAGTCACGCACCCACTGCACCTGAATCCTCCTACTTCTGGGGACCTTCAATGACAGGCAATTCACTTGGGCAGCTTCTCCAAGTCCCACTCTTACTGCTGTTACAGCGTTTTTCCTTTCTCCCTCACCGTGTCCCCTCTCCCCTCTGTAGTTAACGGGGGTCCGGGCAGCCAGATCTCCACTCCGAGGTCCACCAAGTCCTCCAGCCCCTCCCCCACCGGCCCACACACAATGCAGGGATTTAAGGTGGGTTACACGCACGCACGCGCACATGCGCACGCACGCACACACACACACACACACACACACACACACACACACACACACACACACACACACACACACACACACACACACACACACACACCACACACACACACACACACACACACACACACACACACACACCCTCACCCATACCTAAATCGGACTTACACCCAGACTATTTCTATGTATGGACACACAGCAGGTCAGACTGAATAATAGATGGTGAGGTGGGTCTGCACCAGGACACCCGGAGCACCTTGGTGAGGGGGCAGCGTGGAGAAGGGCACCTGCTGCATAATGGAAAGGGTTCCTCTGCTGCTTTAGTCCTGGCCGGGCACCATGGGTTTTAAAATAGGGATATCTGTCACCACCTTGGCGGTGTCTGCACCACGGATCGTCACACATTATGCACGCCGCTTCAGCACCTTTAGGGGCTTTCTGCGCTCAGGTGAACACGCGGTCCCATGGAGTCATCGACACACTGACCTTGTGTTTCTTGTTAAGCGGGACCTTACCCTTCACATGGTGGGTTAGGAGAGGATACGTGCAGCACACACAAGCTCTGGAGAACCGCAAGCTCATCAGGGGGGAAGTGAAGCTGTTCCCCGTAGCTGGGATCTGCATTCATTTGTTTACTGCAGTCATTGTATGACGCACACATTGGCATGTGCCATATGCCACACAAGTATAATATGGGGCATCTGGTATATGCTCACGTAGATGTTCTACCCTGTGTAATTGTATACGTCGGTTTAATTACCTTGCTGGGTTTAGTTACTGAGCCTGCCGTAGCACCAGCAGCTAAATGCTGCGTCACTGCAGTGTTTTCAGGGCTATATTTTTAACTCTTTCCTCTCCTACTCGTCCAGGTTCTGCCATCACACCACGCCTCGGCCCCCAACATCAACGGCTCCTCCAACCACCACCACCACCACCACCCCCGCCACCATCCCCAGGAACACACCACCCCCAGCCCTGAGGGTAACCGTCTCCTCTCCTGTCCCCTCCTCTTCTCCTCTCCTCTCCTTCCCGTTATCCTTCTCCTCTTGTCTCCTCTCCTGTCCCCTCCTCTCCTCTCCTTCACGTTATCCTTCTCCTCTTGTCTCCTCTCCTGTCCTGTCCTCTCCTTCACGTTATCCTTCTCCGCTCTCCTCTCTTATCTCTCCTCTGATCCTCCACCCCCACTCTCTCCCCTCCCCCCTCTCTTTCCTCTCCCCCTCTGGCTTTCCTTTCCCCCTCTCTCTTCCTCTCTCTCTATCCTCCCCCTCTCTCTCTATCCTCCTCTCTCCTCCTCTCTCTCTCCTCCTCTCTCTCTCCTCCTCTCTATCCTTCTCTCTCTCTCTCCTCCTCTCTATCCTTCCCTCTCTCTATCCTCCTC
>OLKM01000723.1:233373-234758 GCA_900291075.1 Melanogrammus aeglefinus
AACTCTGCCCTGGTCCCTGGAGCTGGTCAAGGTCACTGTTATTACCTTACACCCTGTCAACCCCCGCTAAACCCTAGACCCTAACTCGCTGTATAAACGGGGTGACTACTCTGTCTCTGTGCCTGTCACATGTGTATTTCGAGGGTTGATTTAGGTTGATCAGGGTCTCTGTCATGTTGGGAGCAACTGCATCTCCTGTCAGATGAAAGAGCGAGGGACTGTTTGATTTTGGTCCACTTCCTCCTTTCAGTATCACACACTAATGTAAATACTGTGACGCAGTCAGACTACCAGTGAAATGATCCCTTTAATCATCGCCAGCTGACCCTGAGTGAACACAGACAGTTACCATGGAGCAGTTTGGGGTTAGACGTCTTGGTTTAACGCACACATTCAATGTTTATGGTGGACTCTCTGCTGCTAGCCTCTCGGCTAGCAGCAGACTGTCCCAACGCACAGAGCGTTGGGACACAGCGTTGGACACAGCGTTGCGTTGGGACAGTCTGCTGCTAGCCTCTCGGCTAGCAGCAGACTGTCCCAACGCACAGAGTCCACCAACCTTCAACCAGACTGGATGATGAAGGAGGTGTACGTCTGTTGTTATTGTTGTCTTTATTGAATCCCCCCCCCCCCCTTGGGGTGAATAGAGTGCCCGCCTAATCCCTCTCCTCTTCCGCAGGGGGGGGATCTGTTTGACGCCATCACGTCGTCGGCTAAGTACACGGAGCGCGGGAACCGCCAGCGGCAGGCATGGTGTACAACCTGGCCGGGGCGCTCAAGTACCTGCACAGCATGAACATAGTGCACCGGGACGTGAAGCCGGAGAACCTGCTGGTTAGGGCTACAGTATACACACACACGCATGCAGGCACAGACACAGACACAAACACAAACACATGGCCGCTGACTAACTGCACCCATGCACAAATACGCAATCAATAAATGTCTCTTCACACACACACACACACACACACACACAGAAAGATGCAACACAGCAAAGTAAATTAAACGTGGTGTTGTGTGTGTGGTTGCTGTGTGTGTGACTGTGTGGGTGTGTGTGTTGTTGTGTGTGTTTGGTGTGTGTGTGGTGGTGTGTGTGAGTGTGTGTGTGTTTGTGTGGTGTTGGTGTGTGTGTGTGTTGTCCGTGCCTCAGGGATGTTTGGAGGTTTAAACCCGGACGGGCACCAAGTCCCTTGAAGCTGGGGGGGACTTTTGGTTTTGGCCCACGTGGTCGGAGGGGCCTGTCTGACACGTGTGTTTGGGGACCCCTACGCGTACGTAGCACCGAACAGATTCATTCTCCAGAGCCGGGTACCACGGCTTTAAATCAAAGGCAATTGAAGATGAGCGGCATATAATGATCAATACGTTTTAATTTAAAATAA